>VYZM01023474.1:238640-268341 GCA_013398915.1 Dromas ardeola
AGTTATTCACAGAAAGCAAATGAAAAAAAAACAAAAAATGGTTAACTAGATGAACTGCCACCTAGCATGCCCACCTCACCCGTCTGATTCTCAGAGCTGTTCTCTCTTCTTCCTACCTGAGATGCATTGTTCTTAAAAAAAACAAACAAACAAACAAACAAACAAAAACCACAGTAATTTTTTTCTACAGAAGCAGCTTATTTTTTAAAATGATATTTTCTAATTATTTCAATGGAAGATTTTCCTCCAAAAAAATCTAATATCAGTAATAAAGAGCTGTAACATTTCAATAGCTGTAACCAAGCCATTTGAATCAATGAACATGCTCCAATTTATTCCAGATATCTTTTCAATCAATAAAAAAATGTTCCTGAAAATGTGGGACTTTTTATTGAAATGGCTCATTTTTGTTTACTTTTTGGTTATTAACTGGAAAATGTACTTTTTACTGAATTTGTTTCTTTTTATTCCAAAGGGGCAATAAAAATTTAAGTTGTTTTTTTTTTTCCAAATTAAATAATCCATATCTGGCAAAATTATCAAATATATTAACAGTATACAGGCTTACCTACAGGTTACATACTATGAAAGAATACATAGTATAGCATGGCATGGCATAGCAGAGCATAGTATATAACATCTCCTGAACTAGGTGCTTAATGATTTGTTTTATAAAATAATCCTAATTTAATTAAGAACATTTTATTTTCATAAATAGAAGTCAGTCAATTGAAGTCCACTTGTATTTGTCACAGCTTAATTTGTCAATCTATTGCATAGTTGTTTCTAGTATCTTCCTTTTTAGTGAAGTTACCATCTGATCCGTATCCGCTTGCTGTATTTCAGATAACAGTAACTTTCCAGCTGCCTGTCACTACAGCAGTCACTGAGCCACTTCAAACCTGTCTTTGAAGCTGTTACTAATATTCTGGTATTTTCTTTCTTTATAACTCCCACTGTGTATTTACCTAGGCTGCTTATTGTATGTTTCTTAACTAGCTAATGATTCCTTCCACAAACTATGCCCAGCTGTTGCCTGCCAATTTGTTAGGTCAAACTCCATCCTTCCTCTTCCAGGAAAGCAATTGCAAAATATTCTTTCCGTAGTTCCCTGGTGTTCTTCTAAACTTCTACCTGCTCATTTTCAGTGGATAACTTCACGGTCTTTTACTGTCTTTCTATTGTCTTTAGGTTCCAAGCAAACGAGTGGTTATTTCACACAAAGCAAGCAGCAAAGCTTTCACAAGAGGTAAGAAATACTGGTGAGTCGCAAACCTCCAAATGGTCCGTTTTGTTTGCCTACCTGTTCTCTACGGGTATACCGTGAAGCAATATGCTTCATCGCTGCATGGGAAGATGTGTGATGACAACCTCATGAAGGTAAACATATTTCTCCTGATTCCTTTTTACCCTGGCAGAATATCACAAATCATTCCTTTTTGGTTAGAGAGCTTCTTAGGGAAGCAGGGAGAGATAACGCCAGCAGATCATTATTCCTATTGCAGTAAAGGCCTAGAGGCTCAAATCAACAGCATTTATGCATGTTGCCAAACAACATGAAGAATGTGTGTATAACACCAATGTGTTCACCCTCACAAATACTTCATAAACACTATATATACATATATATACACACATACATGTATACGTATCTTATATATCTCTTACAATATATACACACATATATTATACCTTAAAAGTATGTAAGCATTTTTTCTTTCTATTTGCATTATGTACTTGGCTGATTCATAAAATACATTCTCTGACAATTTCTGGCCGCTTGGTGTAACATCTCAGGTGTGCTCAGGTCTTGCCCCAGCGCGGAGCCAGACCTGGACCCGTGTGTAGGAATGACTGCCCGGCCTGCAGCTCAGCCACAGCCTTCCCGTCTCCTCCAGGAGACCAACACAACTCCCCCAGGTCACACCGTGGTGATGGTGGGGCATGTCAAGACCATAAACACAACTACTGTCTTCATTTTTAGCAGAGATACGGGGCAAAAAACAAACAAACAAACAAACAAACAAACAAACAAAACCAAACAAACAAACAAAAAAACCCCAAAACCTGTTCCTGTTTTTCACTTCTAGCAAAACACCCTGTTATGTCTGCTTAAATTTCTATGGCATCTTCTTTTGCATACTCATCTTTGCCTCCCACTGGCAGTGGACTTTGTACTTTCTTCTCCTTAGTTTATTTAACCCTTTGGGATCCCACGCTAGCCAAATTTTGCATTGAAATTTTGTTTCAGTGGTATTAACAGGATCTAATTACTGAACATGCTGGCTCTGTCATAATTTGTAATTGAAGGATTATTTTGCTAATAAACTCAGATTTATTCAGCTGCATGTCAGCCCACAAAGTATGAGATAAACTTAGCCCTTTTCTTTTCAACAATATTATTGCATGGAACAAACTCAGTTTTCTTTCCTTTTCCTGCTCACATCAGTAGGGACAGGTTGTATAGTGCAGCATGCAGGACCTCTATGGGATGGCCAGCTGACATTATATAGCAGCAAAGACAGCAATTTCTGAGCTGGAACTATATGACAGGCTCTCCCTTTTACGCAATACAGTTAACAACAACTTCCTATTGAAATAACACCAAATACATATACTCTTATTAGCAAGGGCATAATCTGGCAAGCTTTAAATGAGGTAGCAATGCGAAGTATGGTGTAGTGTGGTACCTGTGGCAGCAAGTACAGGTTTCTCTTGCAGGATTTAACTGTGCTGTTCAGCTGACAAATAGGAAGAAAAAGATGTCAGAAAATCTTGGGTTTGAGTGTCACTAGCACAACTTTCCTATGTGATGCAGGTATTCACAGGCTTTGGTTCTTTGCAAAGAAATCTTTAGGCAAACAAGATGTTCCTCCAGTGAAGTCAGTCTGCCTCTGTTTCGATTTTGAATTATTCCTGCAAGGAAAGCTGAGCAGTGCTTATGTAAGGCCAAAAGGCAACAAACGCTTCTCCTCATGCTGAGATGTTAAGCCAGTGTTTCTTTTATTCATGCATGGTTGCTGTGGAGGTGGGATGGAAAGATCCCACACCATCTAAAAACCGTGGGGAAGTCCTGCAGTCCTAATCATACTCCCATCTTCCCATCTGCTGAGGCACGGGTGCCTTTCACTCTGAGAAGAGGAAGCCCCGAATATCACTACAATACGAGATCAAATTCAGAAAGACATAAAAATCTGCAGGAAAACATCACTTCAGAGCTAACTAAACACTAACTTTCAGTACCTTGCAAATCATCCTTGACTTTATATAAATGGGAACTCTGAGCTACCTGAAACTCAGATCACAGCATAGTCCACTTCAATTTTAATGTTCAAGACCATCTGCAACAAATTGACAGCAACATTTTGGCTGCTACATCTGTCCAAGTGTGAAAACTAATTTCAGGGTCTAGTGTTTCACACCAAGTCCATATAGTCCAAAAGAACAAATTTATTCTAAGTTTCTACTTAAAATACCTTGTCAAGGGAGGCACTTTTGCAAGACGACACTGCAGTATTGTAAAGATCTCAGTCGTAAAGTATCATAAAGTATCATAAATATCTTTCCACACTACCTGGCAAGCATAGCTTGCTGATTTTTCCCATTCCAAAGCACTGATCCAATCTTACGATATTCCAGGATTAACTACCATTCACTACGACTAGCACAACTGGATGCATCACCATGAAAACACGAAATCATCCATTCCTTAAAGCCATTTTTTCCTTCCAGATCACACATTGATTTTTAAGAACAAAGCACCACTTCTCAAGGAATAAATCCAGTAGTAGAGAGTTTAGAAGTATCCAGTAATAGTGAAAAAATATGTAATCCAAACTTGTGTAGGTGATAAACTGTGATATTTCCGTTTCCTTTCTTCCTTCCCTATTACGAATTGACTACCAAGAAATAAAAGTGTTGCTGAGTTTCCAAATTCAGGACTTTCTGGACTTAGATAATTACCGTCAGGTTCTAATCTAAGACAGTAAGCCCGTGGCTCAAAGCACATTCAGCTCCCAGCAATAATCAGTGGTGCCGTCTCTATCAGCGAGGAACTAAAATCAACAGTAACAGCTAGCTTCATATCCCAATGTGCTAAGCAAGAACATTAGCATTGTAAAATGTGCAATCACCATTTTTTTCCTAATGGCAGAGCTACTACTTTCATTGCTATATGCCGCCTGAAGTGAGGACAGAAGTCTTAGCATGATTTGCATTTCAATATGGAAACCAGAAGAACCTGAGAGCTGCAAACTCAGCTTCATAAACTCATATTGCCATGGGTACAGGACTGCATTAGCAGTGATATTTTCCTAGCAACTAACAAACATTATCAGGCCAGCAGGCTTTCTTGCCTATGCCTGCAATACTGTTCTTTCTAGTTGGCACTGTATGTCGGTTCAAAACGATGGTTCCGTATTTTTAAAGTTATAAATACCTGAGTGAGTCAGTGAATGGTTACCATTCTTTGCATTTCAAGGCTGGTTATTTGTCCTGGATTTTCCTTACTGGGTGCTGAAAGTTCTGATAATTTACGAGCCCCAGGATTATACTGGGGGATGGAAGAGTGAGAATCTCCCCCACAGAATATTCCTCAACTGACTCAAAGGCTGCTTTCTCCAGTAACTCTTGTCTTAGGGTGCTGAGGAACATCCATCGTGCTCCTGATTTTCATTAAATGTCATCATGAGCAATGCGTAAGAGTCAAAGATGATTCACTAGGTTTTATGGGGGGGAAAACATGGTTGTTCCATTTTTGCCCAGCAAGTTTTTTCATAGTCCCATAGCAATGACGAGAAACGGAATTTTTCAGCAGAAAAAAATTACGTACGTAACAATAATGATGTCAGATTATAGTGTTTGAAAGACGAAAGTAAAGCTTTGTCTTACTCATTTTCATAAAAGATTTCAGTTTTGCCTTACTCATTTTCATTTGCTGCTCAGAAGTTGCTTAAATTTTAATCCAAGTGTGCGAACATCCACGGTCTGTATCCTTCCAGGTCATCCTTTACATTCTAGTTTATTTAGAGATTATTCACAAAGCAAAAACATTTTTAGGCAAAGATTTTACTTTGTAAAGATCTAGGACTGCCTAATTCTGCTATGAGAAGCCCTCTGTACCTCTGCTGAAACTATGTATGCACACACAAAACGTGTAAACGCAAAAACATTCTTACCGTGCCTAGCCAGGAATTAACTGCAAAGCAATTACACCCACAGACATGTTGTGAAGCTCAAAGCTTTCAGAAATCTGAAGAAAGGCTTGACATAAGAAAGTCTAGTAGGGATAGCAACTGAAAAAATAAGCACACATATATAGTTTTAGTTGGGCTCTGCAATGAAATGGAGCTTATGTGCCCACCTGCCCACCTCTCTGATTGTCTGTCAGTCATATTCTGCTTGAGTAATTTTTGGAACTGTGGATCAGTCTCTGTCAAATCTGAAACTGAGTTAGAAGTCTCTGAGACAATTATGATCCCACAGATTTTCTGACAATAAGAGTTTGGGTAGCAGAGAGAGATGCTAATTCATGTTATTCTAAAACAAGAGCAGTGTGAAAAAGCTTCTATACTTTTTGTTTGACAGCGATCAGCACATAGACATTGCCCAGCATTTAGCAATGTAGCTCTTGATAAGACATTGCATGTGTTGACTTTTGTGAAATTAAGGCGATCAGAAGACACCTGACGGTTACTGTAGAGTGGGTTGGCTGAGGGAATAAAAGGAACAAAGTCAAGGAAACTGAGTTAAAGAAAAATAAATAAATAAATAAATAATCAGATATAATAGATACAATCTTAATAAAGGGTCAATACATCCTCACAAACATCTAGGCCAGTTGGGAAGTTACACGCTCACAGTTCAGTTGAAACCTGTTATAACCTCAGCTTTGTTTCCGGAGGTTACTACCAGATGTGTGAGTGCACCAGGTACAGCTAGGATCATCTCCAAAACCATTCCTAGACTCATTTCCTCTACTTGGACTTCACAGGCATCACCGGACTTTGATTAGATACACAAATTTTGATCATGGAATCATAGAATCATAGGATGGTTGAGTTGGAAGGGACCCTAAAGATCATCTAGTTCCAACCCCCTGCCATGGGCAGGGACACCTCCCACTAGACCAGGCTGATCAAAGCCCCATCCAGCCTGGCCTTGAACACTTCCAGGGATGGGGCATCCACAACTTCCCTGGGCAACCTGTTCCAGTGTCTCACCACCCTCACAGTAAATAATTTATTCCTAATATCTAATCTAAATCTCCCCTCCTTCAGTTTGAAACCATTAACCCTCGTCCTATTGCTACACTCCCTGGTAAAGAGTCCCTCCCCATCTCTCCTATAGGCCATCTTGAAGTACTGGAAAGCTGCTATAAGGTCTTTCCGGAGCCTTATGCTCATTACAAGTGTAATGAACAGTCAGCTAAATTATATATGGTTACCACTGGTGTGAAAAGATGAAAATCCCAAACCAAACACTGATAAATTTGAGAAAAACTTTGCAGATCCATTTCACTTCTGGTTATTGTTTCACTTGCTTGTGTGTAAGTGTGCAAATGAATGCAGGTCTTCTGTGACATGTTGTGCATCAGACAGAGATGTCCACATAGAGATGTCCCAACAGCCTGGGCAGCCCTTCTCTGTACCTTTTAAAGGAAGCATTCTGTAAGATTAGAAACCTTCGTTTCTAAGTGCCATTGCACTGCAAAAAAAGTAATTTCTACCCAAGTCTAAGGTAATATCACAGCCCTGCACTTGCAGATTAGCACAGTTTGTAGGCACGAAGGCCCTGGCAGTCAGGCTCCTGGCGGCACGTCAAGGCAGTCCTTGGGAGCGCAGCATCTCGTGCCTTGTGATTTAAGGGCAAAAAGCCATGCAGTTTAGGTTTCACACTTCAAGCATACAGTGGACTAACGACCACGAAACTGGCATTGTCATAGTTCGGTATGTTATGTCAAAGGGGACCAAGATGGCTTTCCCAACAAAGCGCTCTTAATTTAGTGAAACTAAACTGGTATCAATTACAATCCAGAGAGGTTCAAACGAGATAATAATCTCTAAAATGCTGCAGGGTTGTTGGTTTTTTATTGCTAATTTGTGCATGTTTTGACAGTAATCGCTGAACCCTTTGATGTTTCCAGAGGTTCCCATAGTGCTGTTATGAGAAGTTTTGGCAGATTCTGCAGTCCTCAGACCAATAGCAGGAGGATTTATTCAACAGTAGCTATTGGGTTTATTCTTTTACTTCACACATCAGAGCTTCAAGCCTACATATTTTTGTCATAGTACCTTAAAAAGAAAATTTAAAATGTAAAATTAAATGGATACTAAAAACTTGAAATATAATTGATCTAAAAATAGCTCCCTTTTGCCCTGCTGAGAATTGGTTGTGGTTTTACAGAAGACTTCACTTGCTCTTGTTTAACCTTGCTGTAACAAATGCCAGTACAAAGAAAACTAGCTATACTTCACTGTCCTGTGGGATCAAAAGGCAAAAAAAGAAATTTCAAATACCTTAATTAGATGTTTTATGTGTAATTGCAGAAGAAAAATTTAGAACTCATATCTGCAGAGACCTGTTTATATGTATTACTTGCCCAGAATAAGAAAGTAAGTAGTTCTGTTACTTCAGGGTGATTACTGAGGATGTGTAAGATAAAGCATCAGCAAAAAACTGGATTGTATGTCAGACACTTGTCTACAGCACCATCTATTTTAGGCACATTTTCAAAGCAAAAGTACAAGAGAGCTATTCAGACCCTCTCCCCTTTGCAGAGACCTGACTTACAAAATTCCTAGAACCTCGTTGTTCCCCCACGAAGTACCCAAGGCACCTAAATATGACTTGCCATGAGTACTCTACAGCAACTCAGCCTGATCAGCCAACACTTGTGTTCCAGGAGTCACGCAAAGACATGTCTGAACTCTCTTTATGTCTCTTGACTTACATTTGTTGATTTTAATAGGCACTGGCAATTATGAATTATGTTCAAAATCACTAGTGGTGGTGCCTAATTTTATTGCATATGACTGAAGTAGCCTATCACCTGGGAAGTCAGAAGCTTCAACTCTAAATCCACCTTGGCCACAGGGAGGCTTCAAGCATTGCTCTCATTTCCCAGAGCAGTATCTAAACCTCCAATTTGAACATAAGGCTGAGATAGAGCTTGTTCTGTCCCTTCTTAGGGAACCTGGGCCATGGCGCCAACTGTAACAGGAGGAGAAATGGAGCGTGGACGTAGAGCTGCCACGGAAGATAATGACTGTGTCACCTCTATTTTTTTATTTTACCAGTGTGGCTAAGTTCTGACGCTGATTGTCACCACTTATGAATGCTGTTAAGGGGTCATCCTTCATACCTGCCCTAGGAAAATTAGACTCTTCAGAGGAATCTGGTCCCAGAAAAACTGCTCCTGTCAGCCCTTTAGCTTATCACACCAGACAGCTGGCTCAGGTAAAGGCCCCCGGGGGCTTCTCCAGGGCTCTGCCCTAGAAGATCCAGCCCAACACAGCCTGAAAGCCTCAGTCACGCCTGTGTTGTCATCAGGGACAAGGTAATGGTCAGGAACGAATGAACAAGTAGACAATAGGGAAAGAAGCGGGGAAAAAAAGAAAGTTCAGGTGCAAAGTCTGTGGCAGTTGGAAGTGATTTTTTATAAAGTGGAAAAAGCATCTGAATGAAACCTGTATCTGTTGGACTCTTGCTGTCATCAGACCCCACAGCTTTACTGAGTCCTGAAACAAAAAACAAGACCCAGAGAGGCTCTGAGGGAGATACACTTCTCTGAACGGACGAGTTGTAAACACTACACAGATTCTCCACTTTAGAAATAAACTTCTGAAATGAAAAGCCATACTGCTACTGCTTCTATTTGACCAAAACTGAATTCATGATTTTAGAAAATAAAACCTAAGCAGATCAAGGTATTTCAGGGTCTGACCCATCTTATAGCACTAATTGTGCAGTGTTTAATTATGCATCTATTCTGCTGAGTATCTTTTTCTATTGCATTGCTTAGCTTTGTGGGATCTTGCATAGATTTACTTTTTTGGATGTGTTTTGGATGTGTGTGCCCCCTGAAAGGGCAAGCGCTGAAGACCGTAAATTGCCAGAAAATCAGTAGTCATGTGGCTCAAAACTCCTTGCCTATTCTAAGTGCTACAAAGTTGTATTTGATGTAATTGAGGCTTTTGCTTCTCTCTATCTGTAAGTCTTTTGATCACCTCCTAATTAATGAAGTAATGACAACCAATTATATTTACATCTGATACAAAGCATATTGTTAAAGGCTGTCATACCCACTTAACTTTTCTTGCGTGTTAACACAATGTTGTAACCTTACCATTTTCTGCCTTTCTGCCTTACTGCTGCTGGGAGCATTAATCAGTAAAGTTATTCCATTTTAACATTTTAATTAAGTGGCAATTAAATTGGAAGAGCTGAAATGTCTGCGTAACTCAAGTCTCTCAGGATGCTTCTTCCAATCAAAGTCTACAAAAGACTGAAAATGCATTAGGATTCTGTTGTTTCACTATGGACAAAGCCTCATTAAAGCCATGAAAGGGAGCTACGCACCTCTCCGCAAGGCTAAATCCACGCTTTATCACTGATTTGAGTTATCTGTTCTCTGAGTCAGAGCCCTGCAAGAGCACAAGCCTCGGAAACAGTGGAGAAGGCCACTTCACTTTCTTATGTTCACGTCCATCAGCACTGTCGGGGTTTTTGCCAAGGAGAATTTGAATTTGGCTCTGTGGTTAGGGCAGAGGTTTCTGACATCCTCTATGGAACAAAAAAGTTTGTTTGTTTTCTCTGGATTCAAGTAAAATTCTGTTGGCCACCACAGATGAACTTCACCAGGCAGAACAAACTGACTTCTTACCAAGTCCCATAATAGTTACTTGACATGAAGAAAAGCCCACGTTGCCAGATGCTTGATTCGTTTCTAATTTTAAAAATAGAATATCTTTTAAAAAAATGAAAAACAATAAGGGAACAAAGAAAGAAAATGACTTACATTCTAGTTGTTTCTGTGTAGTTGAATTAACCAGGAATTTTCTAACAAAACATTTTTTCTCAGGGAAATAACAAAGCATCAAACCCAAGCGCTCCACAGAAACATTTTGGTATTTACATATTTTTCCCAAAACAGAAACAGGATTCTGGCAATTGAGAAGCCATCTTCCTTAGTGGTCTGCTAAAAAGACCCAGTTTCCTTGCGTGTGGCTGAAAGACAGCCCCCCGCTGTGGGTTGTCCGGTGACAAGGGACCTGTAACCCCAAAACAACCTGTCGCAGAGCCAGAGGTTCAGGACAGCCCGTCCGTGCTGGAGGCTCTCGGGCTCCCTTCGGCATGGGGATGAACTACCCTTATTCTGGGAAAAGGTCTCCAACTGTCCCAAGGCCAGAAACTTTCCAGAAACCACTCTCCTTTTCAGATTCAGCGAGTGGAGTCCTTGGCGCGCTTGGGAGGGTGCGAAATCCCTGACATTACATATCTGGCTGCTCCATGTTGCTTTGAAAAACGAGAGGGGAAAAAAATATTCCTGCAGGCAGCTTTTTGTATATGATCTATAGAAACTTTTGGAGTCTCTGTGCAAATGGTTTCTCAAGCCTGAAACAGCTGCACCGGGTCACCTGCTGCCCCTTATTTCGAACGTGCTGCTATTGCGAACCGTCCTCTAGCACTCTTAATTGAGCACTAACACTGTGTCCTGGGACAGTTCCAGAGTTCCAGCTTTTATTTCATGGGCCAATTACCAATTACTAGCTAGTTTCTTCCTTAATAAAGTTGAGTGTCTGTTTTGTAAACAGTTCTGCTAAGAAACACATTCTCATTTTATAACTTGGTCTGCAATTCTGAATTACACGGTAGCGCTGCAGAAATGAAGTCACAGATATCCTACAGCCTAATTGACCGTTAAAGGGTAGATAAAATGATGACCAAACGTTTGGATTTACATTATTCCTGGTCAGAAGATGAAGTTCAGCTGGAGTCAGGAGGAGACTGCCCTTTTAATATCCACCTCTTTGTAGCTGGTTATCTGCACTCCGTGATTTTGGCATTACAGCAGGATATAGGGCCAGGGCTCACTAGGCATTAGATGGAAAATGAGACTTGCAGAACAGAATGGAAGAATGAGGGATAAAATATTTTTGCAGAAAGCAAGTCCTTCCACGGGCCAAGAGGCAGTGACAGAATAGTGGGCTCAACACTGTGGGACAGTAAGACAGATCCCACACCCCTGGTTACCGGAGACTCTTACAGCAGCCAGTATCAGATAAATGCTCCTATATACTGCTTTTCTGAGAGCATCTTCCTTCTCACAAATTGCAGGCAACAATCAAGGCACAAGGGTTCAGGTTTTCCAGTTATAGAATTTGGGCAGGGTTCTGGTTAACAGATAGGGTAACAGTCAAAACAGCAAAGGCAGAGAAAAGGGGATGGCATTTCCAACCAAGACGCTGTTTAAGACGAAAGGGAAGTAAATGATCTGATTTTAATGTTTCAGTACAATCAGATGAGACTCCCCTGCTGTGGATACTTATTGTTTTCCTGTAAATTCATACCCCTTTACATTTATATTCCTTTCTTCCACAGCTATTTTAACGTGCAGCTTAGTCACCCAACCTTTCTAATACCACAACAAGGCAAAAGCCGGCTTCTGATGCCTGCAGCCTCCTTCCTGCAGACAGCTGTACCTCGGACAACTGCCCTGCACTGGGAGCACATGCTGGGAAGTGCTTGACAAAGTCATAGAATCATAGAATCATAGAATGGTTGAGTTGGAAGGGACCTTCAAGATCATCTAGTTCCAACCCCACTGCCATGGCCAGGGACACCTCCCACTAGACCAGGTTGCTCAAAGCCCATCCAGCCTGGTCTTGAACCAGGGATGAAGCATCCACAGCTTCTCTGGGCAACAAGTCAGAGCAGCTCTTCTTCTCACCCACATTTCTTGCTTTGATTTTTCTCTATGCTGATCAGGTGCTGATTCTCTGTCAACTCTAAGATATCTCAAACTAATACTTAAATGTGTTCACGCTTTTTTTTTTTTTAATTACTCATTATGTCAGGAGTTGACATGATTTTGTCAGGATTCCAAACACTTGCCAATGCTCCCCCTTTAATCTGCCGGGGAGGCAATTCTAGGTATGAGACTGTTGTATCTCACAGCTCTAGCAGCAAATAAACACATCAGAAACTGAGCCGATATTTTTGTATGCTTCTGAGCTGCTCATTTTCATGCTAGATTTGGGCTACTCCCTATTACTTCTTTCTTGTGCAACATGTTCTGTCATGGAAAAAACGATCTGTGTGCAACTGAAAGTGCTGCTGATATAATGCGTTGCTCTAAGAAAAAAAACCAAACAGACATAGATTAAGAAGCACTACTTTGTTCTAGCCAGCACTTGATTTACCCTAGTATGGACAGAGTTATGCCCCAGATAGTTAATGAGATTGTTCTACTGCAAGGGAATGTTCTCCTGAGCGACCGGGTGGGGGGAGCTGTTTGTGCGGCAGCAGGATCACCCCAGGGACCCCATCGAATCAGAGAAGTTTTGAATTTCAGCTAGGATCACACGAGAGACTATGAAAAAGGATGCCCCAAAAGTATGCCGAATCAGTGGCAGTTAGCACACTTGTTCTGCCCTTTCCTCAGGCAGCTTTGGTGACTGCTTAATCACCAACCTGACTCTCTTGGAGCAACGTGGCTCCTTATCCTGCAGGAGAATTTTCTGCCACTGAGGTAGGTCCTGTCAGCGGCACTTGTGGTGCAGCTATAGAGATGTGATCTAAATCTCTGCAGCAAGGATTGTGCAGAGATCTGCATAACTTTTTAAATCCTTAGGGAGGTTTCTGGCATGCTGGGACAGTGTGGGAGAAGGTTCTGAGCAGGACTGCCAGGCTGAAGCTGAGATAGAAGGAAGCAATGTATATAGAGAGATTGTTTTTACTCTAACTAGGTTCCTGTTCACATTAGTTCCTTATTCAAGGAATTCTTAAAAATCGTCATAGGATGGGTCCCATCCCTATCCATACATACAGATGAAGTTTTAACTTCCATGCTCTTGATTAGGATGAGATTACACAAATTTTAAGCCTTTGCCACAAGCAAAACAACACACCAACTGTACCCCCTCCAAGTGACTGTATTTTCTACAAACGCTCAAAGTTATTAAAATGCTTCCCACCGAAGCGGTGAGAAGAAAAACAGGCACTTCCTCTGTGAAATAAACAGACAGACAGCATTAATGAATGGACCCTTTCATTACATTAAAGGTCTTTCCTCTTCAGGAACTACAAATATGCCAGTTATCAACAAAGGCTCAAGCTCTAAGTCCTTAATGAAGAAATGAAATGGTGTAGGAACGAGCAGCTGTGTGATGCCATAACTGTCACGTATAAGGGGTGAAATCTGTCTTAGGACTCATTAAAGCAGTCAGTCCGGGAACAAGCAAGCCAAAATACTTTGAAGTATAGCTTCATTGTTGACAGGCAAGTGTCTACATTCAACATGCTCTTTAGCCAGATGGATGTCTTCAAAATACCTGGAATACCTGCAAATAAGGGACAAAAGCATTTAGCCTGAATAATATTCGGTGGCACTAAAAGACAGCTGGATGGCTTCAGTTTGAGCAAGGGGCAGTGAGTACCTGTGCTGCTGCTGAAGCTCAGCAGGTGACTCTAAGCCTGTGACCTTCATCCTCAACACTTGCCGGCCCACTGGCTCTTTACAGAATCACAGAATCACAGAATGGTTCGGGTTGGAAGGGACCTTAAAGATCATGTAGTTCCAACCCCCCTGCCCTGGGCAGAGACACCTCCCACTAGACCAGGCTGATCAAAGCCCCATCCAGCCTGGCCTTGAACACTTAACTTGAACGCTTTATGGGGAGGTCCTTTTTCTCTGCAGTTGCCTTGATCACTTCTGCTGGCCACCTCCTCCTCATCTCTGCCTTCTTACTGCCCAGGCACCTGCTTTGAAAAGAGTGGTGATACCCAGCTGACTGCAGGTCTGCCTTTGAGCATGGACAGAAGATTAAACGTAGGACTTCCATCTTCTTTTCTGAAGGGGGATGTAGATTAATGAGACTCAGAAGTAACGGAAAAGAACTTTAGGAAGAGGAAATACATAAACTAGTACGAATGGATGGTATTTGATGGGTTTTATTCAATGGGAGCAAAACTTGATTTTTAAAGTGCAAGTCTGCTCTGAAATATGACTGTGAAATCCCCTAGTAAACAGAGCAGATCTGTTCTGTGTGTATTTTGAGTCGTGTCAGTGTTTTCCTTAGGGTGAGAAAGCTCTGTGGACAGGTGGTATAAAACATTGAATTTAGCCCCTTGAATGCTGGTAAGATAAAAAATTAATCTTAAAACTACCTGCCCTTCAGTGCAGCAGCCTCTTCAAGATATGACATAGACTTGTAGAGTAAATAAAATGTTATTTCACAAAACAGTATTTTGTCCTTGATGTGAGTAGCCAAACACTTTACAATCCATAGAGAAGTACAGTGCAAAAGATGGCTTTTAAAACTGATTGGAGACTCACCCACCTTGTTATTACCACGCTCAACTTTAAATACATCAGGAAAACAGTTCCAAAGTTTCTGCAATAAAACCTCATCCAGTTAATTTCTTTTTCCAATACCCTCCTGAATCAGTTCTCTAAGCTGGAGATAATTCTTTCGGGGGGAGCAACAGAGAAAAAACATCGCTAACAAACAGGAGCATGTCTTCTTACAGAAGGACAAGTTGCAAAGCAGTAACCCAGCTCTTGCTCCATAAATTACAAAGTATTTAGTATCTAGTTATGACAAGACTGTTACATGCTACCTCCTATTCCTCTGCTCTTTTAGATTCCAAAGAAAGAAACTGGAAGGAACAAATGTGGGGAACCTTGAAATCATCACTAACGGCCATCAAGAGCAAATGAGGGCCCTCAAGAGTAAATGTTTCATTTCTTCACAGTACTTTAATACTAATAACTTCTGAAACATATTTCCTTCCAAAATTATTTTTTTTTAGATTATCTAGGGATGTCTTGTCACCAGCACTGAACTATTGCAGCCCTGCCATAAAACAAGGCTGTAATGCAACTGGGAACAAAAACCCATAAGGTATCAGAGAACAGCATTACAATACAGCGTCCAGCTGAAAATGTGGGGAGAATTCTTTCTACGTATCTGTACTGGGGAGCACCCAAATTAGAATATGGGCAAGCCCAAAGTCTTACTCTTACAGAGGGTGCCAGGACAGTTCCAATGACATGGGGCTTTGGTTTACAGCCCATCTGGAAGGCAGTGTCCCTTTCAGCACAAGGATGTTTGAATTCACAGTGAAGCAGCACTTCAGAGGAAGCAATGGCCAGTACTGCTCCCTGGAGCACATAGGACAGTCTTAAGAACCTTCTCATTAAGCTACAGACCAGGCTTGCACCTGCTTACTCTACGAACGAGGAATATTACAGCCTCAGATGGACAATGCACGCTCTAGTTCTTTGGGCAGATGAAAATTCCTATTTAAAGCATTATACATAAAAGATGAAAGGAAGAAAGGCAGCCTGTATAACAAAATTAACTCCTACTTAGAAAAAGAGAGAAACTGGCCATTACAAAATATAATTTTTCTTACAAGAAGCAGCACCACAGTGCCGCTGCGCAGCATACAGGGAATGGAAAAGAGATGTGATGTAGGGAGAAAACAAAAGAAAGGAATAGAAAATAAAAAGAAGGGAATTAAGGGAATTAATCTGCAATATGAAAGAAAAGTTGCATTTAAAGAGAAGAGTCAACCCTAACAGCACTATCCCATTTTTATTTTTACAGAAATAACTTCAGGAAAAAATCAGTTTCTGCTTCTAACTGAACTAGAACATTTCCTTATTTTCCAAGCAATTCATGGAACATGCCAGTTTTGCCCTAACTAGCTTTAAGATTTTTGAGATTGACTATGTAAGTAACTTTATGTGTGTGCTTAAGAACATGGAATTCAGTATCATGCCTGTTTGGTGGTAAGTATGATCCTCTACCACAGAGAATGGGCAACGCTCAGCTGTCTGTACAGGCTCCACATAAACCGCTGGCATAAATAAGAGAACCACGAGTACAGATGTACACAAGGAACAGTCTATTTTAGCAAGAAGGCTGGACAGCTGTTGCTGTGAATTTCTGACTAATTACGGCAAAAGAGTGTTGCAGAAAAGTACAAAATGGATGCAAACACATGCTTAAATTAGAAAACTTTTTTAGTCTGCATCTTTAGTACATTTAAATGTAATGTTTTGCTGCTTGTTTTGCTTTCTTATGACGTTACGGTTTTACACTGAAGCAATATATACTTTCCACTTCTTTAGTTTTCTAATAACTAAAGACTATCAGATTTTCAGCAGAACTGCTTTTTATTAAAAAGTGTCACACTTAAAATAGTCATCATTTCTTTTGTGTGAATAAAATCACATTGGGGGTCTTATTAACATTTTTACTGCGAGAACAAAACCACCTCAAACTCAAAATTGGTTTGAGGTTGCAAGAAGCCTGGGCTATATTTGCAATCAACAGCACCTTCTGATATATTGAATTTTCACAAGTCAGGAAGACTGAAACACTTCCACAGGCTATATTCTTCCTTCAGCGATGGCAGTGTGAAATCAATGGAACACTTAAGCCACATGAATGCTATAAAAATACCAATCTTATAATCCTAAATACTTTTTTCTGGCCATCTAAATAATGTAATAATATTTCAAAGAATACTGTTCATATATAAAAGTATTTTTTTTACTTTTAATACTGAAACAATTCTGTCTTGAAGTATTTTTTATTGTGCTCTATTGAGCTCTAATGTATTAACTGATGGTGCATCAAACCCCCTGAATAAATCCTTCACTTTATCAGCTGAAATTATTCCACCGAATAAATACTCTTATTCATATGAGCAAACATAAACAGTAATCAAAGCCTTTATTTTCGGTATTTTATATCTTGACAGCAATATTCTAAAATCCAGTTAAGACAGTCAGCTAATACTGGGATTTAAGTTTGCAGCCCTTCCTCCCAGTGTTTATGATTTAATTAGCACAACTTTCACATTCTTTTTATGTAAGTGGGCCAATCCAAGTTAAAATAATTTTTTTATATGAATAACTATAATATAAATCATTATTTGAACTGAATAGTTTTTAATCACTTAAGTCAACATAGTCTGTCTCTTTTTTTTTTTTTTTTGATCAATCTCACTATTCCATATACCTGGACCCGCTTTACTCCTAGGACTCATCCACTGGACAAATTAACACTGCTCCCATAATCAGCAACTAATTTGTGTAGTGTTTTCCTTTTCTCCATCCAACTTACCACAGAATCATAGAATAGTTTGGGTTGGAAGGGACCTTTAAACATCACCTAGTCTAACCGCCCCCAACATATCCCACTTCATGGCATGTCTAATGTTCTCAGCCCTTATTAGTCTTTTGCTTTCAATTAAAAAAGTAATTTTCCCTCCAGGAAATATGAAAACTTAGTACTGCATGTGTCACTAGTCAGAAAAGCCTCATTTGCTTTGTGCTCCAATATGTTGAATTAATCTCCAGGTCAGCCTGTGGCATGCTCCTCAGGAAACTTCTGGCTTGGAAAATTAGAGATGATCAGAGGGCTGGGGCACCTCTCCTATGAGGACAGGCTGAGAGAGTTGGGGTTGTTCAGCCTGGAGAAGAGAAGGCTCCAGGGAGACCTTATTGCGGCCACGCAGTATCTGAAGGAGGCCTACAAGAAAGCTGGAGAGGGACTTTTTACAAGGGCATGTAGTGATAGGACAAGGGGTGATGGTTTTAAACTGAAAGAGGGGAGATTTAGATATTAGGAAGAAATTCTTCACTGTGAAGGTGGTGAGACGGTGGAACAGGTTGCCCACGGAGATTGTGGATGCCCCATCCCTGGAAGTGTTCAAGGCCAGGCTGGATGGGGCTTTGAGCAACCTGGTCTAGTGGGAAGTGTCCCTGCCCATGTCAGGGGGGTTGGAACTAGAGATTTTTAAGCTCCCTTCCAACTCAAACCATTCTATAATTCTATGAGAAGCATGTATTAGGCAGAAGTAGTAGAATTATAGCAAGAAGGAGATCTTTTCACAAGGTGAGTAGACTGGCCTATCTGGAAAACAGACCCATACACCAGGTCAGACCACTGGGAGAAAGCCAACATCTACCAGAGCTTTCCTTGGCATGGTATTTGTACATTCAGTCTTTGCCAGGGAGCTGCAAAAGCAGCCACGAGCACAGCGTGCTTCCTCATCTACTCACCTTTGTGCAAAGGGCTGCAGTGTAAATAGCTTGGGGATGGATGCTGGGCAGTCCAGCGCTGCCTGCGATGTTCCTTCCAATGTTCACCTAGCGAACTCACAACATTTCCTTTGGACACACAGACCTCCTACAAAGGTCCCTGTTGCATGCCCACCTGAAGGACTAGGTCCATTTTCAGCAATGCTTTGTGCAAAAAATGCCTTGGCTTGGGAGTGTATGGACTTTTAGAAAGTTTGTGTTAAATCACTCCTGAATATAGGATTTGGCCATCCAAATAATTTAGGCCTTTCAATAATTTCTAATTTTGAGACTATTATCTGTTTGCGTCTGAAAGGTGGGATCTCACAGCAGTGGTCTCAGACACGTCCCACTCCTATGAAGCCAAGGTCTGGGCATGCCTAGCCACCTTCTTCCCTTTATTTCCCCCCAAGGTTTCCCCTTGTTTTTTTCAGGAAAACAATGCAAGTGTAGAGCCCCAAAGTGAGCAGTGGTTTATTTTGCAAGGCCTCTCTTTTGAACAAGTGGCAGACGAAGGGAGGACTGGAAGACACAGTGGAGAATATCCAGTGCTCAGTTTAAATGGAATTTCATTGCCTCGATTCTTCATCTGTTGAGGATGGATAACAGTACTTTCCTCCTGCTCTTTGTCTGTAAGTCACACTAGTATATATGACACTAGCAGAAGGAGGTACAATTAATTACAGCTGCCAAACTAGACACTTCCAGCAAAGTACTTAGCTCCTCACTTAGCTCCATACAGTTCTTCAAAGTAAAGATCTGTTTATTTTTAGCTATGGTTTTTCCGCCCAGTAAAGATATTGTTATATCTGGTTTCACTGCTTTAATTGCTTCTCAGTGCATGATCAGTTCTATTTCAGGCTGTTTTAAAGTTTATTTAATTTGAGATGTATACTAAGCAGGGTAATATAATTGCAAACGTCAAAGCGTGTTTCATCCTAATATTAAAATGCAGCTTTGATTTTCTGAAGGTTTAAAAAAAATAAATTCTGTGAAGTTACCTGTAAATTTGTCACAACATTTTTTTAATCTGTATTCTAAAAATACAAGTGAAAAATTGCCAAAGAACAAGATTCTATATGCAGCGTGCTGAACACCTTGCTTTTTTTTTTCTTTGGAGGATAACAGGGATAATGAATACATACTACCACAGAACCTGGGGGAAAAAAGCTCTGACAGAGGCATAAAAAAGGTCATCTTGTCCATTTACTGCCCAATAATGGAACTAAAGATTCCAGCATCATTCTTGCGGGGTGTCTGGTTAACCTGGGTGTAAAAGATGCTGATGATAAAGTCTCTACAGCATTCCTAGGGAGACTGCACAACTGCTTCACTTTGCTTAGTGTGAGGAAACTTCTTCTAATGTATAACCTGAATCTTCTTTGTTGCAATTTAAGACAAATAACCTATGTCCTAGCTGTCATGCACTTAAAGAATAAGAATAGTGTATTCAATCCTTCCTGCATCGTATTTTCATATATTATGTTCTCCCTCACTAATTCCCTTCTTTGAGGTGTGTAAGTTCCTTGATTTTTTCCAATTTCTGCATAAGTTCTGTTTTCTAGATGCCTGATCATACCAATCATTTCCTTCTAGACCCTGTTTCTAGAAGTGAAGCAGACCAAATCTGAAAACTGTATTCCAGACAATGCTTCCCAGTACAGCATATAGTGGAAATACTAAGCTGTAATCTTCCTCATACATTTCAATGTGGGTTTATTTGAAATTTTTTTACAAAGGCATAGCAACAGTTCTGGACCAGAGACAGGTGGCAGGTCCCTGCAGGACCCCGTGAGACATCCTTCTATTCTGACAGAGATCCAGTGAAAACTAGTCAATGAATAGAGTTCCCAGCTGGTTCCATTGCTAATTCATCACAGCCACATTTCCTCAGGTCGCTTATCAAATGTGAGGCGATGTCAAAAGTCATGCTAAAATCAAGATATCTGATATCAGTTGCTTATTTCTTATCCACAGGGCTAGTTACCTTGTCATACAACAAAATAGACTAAATTTGGCAAGATCTACTTTTGGTAATTTCATATTGATCATTACTTGACTCCTTGTTTCCATTTTGATGTTTACAAATAGTTGATCTGATTACCCATTCAAGTAATTTTCAGTGAATTAAGGTTAAGCTGTTTGAGCTATAATTTTCTTTTTAAATTCCTTCTGTCATCACGCCTTTTTGAAAAACTGGCAAAATAGTTGCCATTGTAAGTTGCCTGGAATTTCAGCCCCTTCTGTGATTTGCCAAAGAGCTCCTTATCGCTTTAGTTATTTCTTTGAATATTTTAGAATGCAATTGAGTTGGCTTAAATGATCTGAAAACATCTGACAGATTTAGGGATTCTAACCCGCTCTTTTACTTTCCCCTTTATCACAAGTGTTAATTGTACCACACATCAGTTCAGAGTTGACCTTTTCAAGGAGACTGATGCAGAAAAAGGCATTAAACATTTCAGCCTTCTTGGAATCATGTGTTGAGAGCTCTTCCTCTTTTCTATACAGCAGACCAATATTTTTCTTAGTCTTTCTCATCAGTATTATGCTGATGAATGAGTTCACGTCACCCTTGAAACCCCTTGCTAATAGCATCACGTTTTGAGAGGCTGGACTTTTGATTCTGTTCCTGCATTTCCATATTATTCCTTTCACTTGTCTTCACTGATCTCATTTTCTATCCACTTTCTATATGCTTCCTTCTTGTGACTGAAATCAAGAACTAACTTAAAATCTACACATGTTGGTCTTTTATTACAATTCCTGTCCTCCTTCTACATTTGGATCACTTGAGCCAGCATCATTCATATCTTTTGTCCAGAAAACTGCTAGCCTGCCTTTACTAATTTTTTCTTTAGTTTTGCTTCCTCTGAGATTGCACACTGCAGATCTCTGAGTTGATTAAAAGTTTTGCTCTTGAAATCCCCTGGTTTTCTGTGCTTCCTCCTTCTCTTCTAAAGAATAATGAACTCTGCCACTCTCTGGTCAGAGAAGTTGCCTTCTGCACTTCCATTGAAACTAGGATAGAGTGAAATCCAGAAAGGTTTCCTCTTAAGCTGCATTTATGTTTCAAAAACTTGCTAGAGAACTTGTGCTCCTCTCCCAGCGCAGACACCTGTAAATAGATAAATCACCTATTATGATCAAGTCATGCCCTGGAGAATCTTGCCAGCTCCTCACAAAAAACCTAATCCAAATCTTCTTGAGAGGGTGCAACTGATAAAATTATTTCCTCTACAGACTTCAGAGTGCTTTTAACTACCTACTGATCTTGTTTAAGAGAGAGAACCTGCGGCAGAGTAGTCAGTGTTGCAAAGTGCTGTGCTGATTTGGTTCTGCTACTGGCTGGGTGCCCGTCTCCAGATTTCTAGGGTGGGATTTATTTCACCTAAATTTCAACACCAATAGTATAATTATCTACCTTTGCACTTGCCACCTCAGCTGTTTTTTTCTGGTCAGGGAAGAGGAACGGACACATTAGGATGTATGAATTCATCTGACCTGGTTTAGATATCTTCTGTAAAATTGGATGACTTGACAATCACTTGAAGACTCTTGCACTAACAGAAGTAATAAAATTTACACAGGAGGACTGACTTGGCCTTTCCCCTAACCTTGTGGGTTACAACCATGTGGTTTAACCTTGTGTTTTAACCACTGTCCAAGAGAGAACATGCTAGGCTATCACTCCTGTACCTTTTTTAGATCTTGGTTGTAAAAGCATTTCCAGGTTGATTTAATTCCGTACTTCCTTTTTATTATTACATGGCTTACTTTGAAGATTTCTACTTCATTCTGCGTATAGCGGAGACTGGTGGCCATCCGGTCATTATAACCCCCGTTCTCCTTTTCGCATTTTTTCCTCCATTTTTGCTTTATACAGATCTGTCATATATTACAGAAAGCTTTCAGTAAAGCTTATAGTGAACCTGCAACTTCCCTAAAGCATCAGCCTAAGCACCTCTTATTGGCAAACACAGTATCAAAGTATCAAAATGAGAGAGGAAACATGCTTCCTTTTTTTTTTTTTTTCACTGTGCCAGCTCCCTGCAGGTCAAATAAACCTCCTTGTTCTTTGCTGCCCCTGATTTCATCGTTTCTGGCTGCTATCTGTTTCCTCTTGTTGACACGGGGCAAGATTTGTTGTTCCTCTTTCTTTTTTAGCTCCACTTTTAAGACATCTATTGAGCGAGATATTTTTCATCTTTAATTAAAATCCTCTGGGCAGTCCTCTTAAGGCAAATGCTACATTATTTGGAAAAAAATTAAACGCTGTTCTGTTCTATTTACAGAATGCAGGCCAGCAGGATTGTTTCAATATCTTCTGAAAAGGCAGCCTCCAAAGCAATCAGGGTAACATACTTTTTTTCATTTTGTTTCTTGTATATCTGTGAAATATTTCAAAGCACAAAGTTCCCTTCTAAATTTCATCTCCTTGCTCAACGTTGCTTACTCAGCCAGATGCACTTTTCACTTTTAAGTTATCACCATACAGTTGTTGATACATCATGACATTTTTATGAAGTTTTCTTGTATGCTATTTCTGCTCATAAGAATTCCTAGTCTTCTGCACGGAATCTACGAGATCGTTGAATATTTTGTCATTGTGGAAACTAATTATCATTTTTAAGGTATGCCAAAAGCAGACATGACATTCAGTAACCTGTATTCCACTTTTTCAGGCTACAAGTGGAATATGCTTGTCCAGTCAAAGACTGCAGGATGTAATACATTCAAAGGGAAAGAGAGAGTGGGTGTCACACTAACTCAAGGAGTCATGACCTGCACTGATATTTGGGGTATTCCTATCCTTTTGGCTGCTCTACAATAGAAGAAAGCATGGAAACCATCAATATGTTACCTTCAACAGACCTTGTTGGAACTAAATGTTTTCTTCCTAATTGTTTATCTGAAAGAGAATCTGAACAACCTGGTGCCATCTTTGTGCTTCTGCTGATGAGTATGGCAAGACAAAAAAAAGTATTTTATATCCAGGAAAGGACTCAGAAGCTTAGTGGCTCCAGGAATGTGTCCTAGTCCTTGCATGCTCTGATTCCGTACATCATGCCAGGGAGAAGGCAGGCACCTCAGAAGGAGTTCTTCATAGGAATGTCCCCATCACTGAGAGTAGCCTTGGTGACAAGCATCTTAGCATAAGGAAAGGATCCATAAAACTGAACATTATGTACACATCACCCTCCACTAAATGCAGCCTTCATCAAGAACCGCCAGAATGTGAGAGCTGTGGTCAAAGCAGGGAACTGAAACCCAAACTCCCCTTCTTGTGTCAGAACTTCAATCACTATGCTTTTATTCAACAGCTGCACACCACCGTTTTTAAGGAAGAGAGGGATCTCTTTAAAAGAAAATGTATAGGGGGTTGGATTTGGGACAGGATTCAGGGTCTGATGGTGTCTTCTGAAGTTCATGATTAGGCAACTGACAGGGACAAGAATGACAATACATTTTATGGGCATAAAAATGAGCTTAATCTCTCTGAGTCAAAGAACAGTTTTATTCTCACTATTGGGCTGGATAAAGTAAAGCAGAGAGATGACACTTTATTACACTTTATTAATGAACGAGGGGCACAGCCAGGAGCATAACTAAAAGCACTGACTTGTATTGCTTTCCTCTAAATGGCAGGACACACTTGCCACATATGCACAACCTTCTTCAAGTGTCGGCTCACCAAGAGGAAAGAGAAGACCAGAATCTATGATTAGAAAAAAACCAGAAACTGAATGAATCTATGAAAAAGAAAATGCTAGCTTCTGGGAGTTTATCTCATTGTCCCACCTGGGATTACGGAGCCCTCGTTATGGCTCAGTGGTTAAAGCAGGTCGTTGTGAATTATTAGGGCTGCTTGCAGCATAAATAATATTTAAAGAAGAAAAATGTTAGCTAGGAGAACAACGCAGTTTGTGCTGTACAAGTTCAAATAGTTCAGGCATGGTACGGTTAGGTAATGGCTCATCCTTTGGTTTCTGTGACACCAGGAGTAAGCTGGGCCCTTGTGCCCGGGTGGAGCATTCAGCGCATTTGGCACCCTTTGTTCACTCCACGTACGGCGAAGACAAGGTGAGCTGAAGGCTACAAGCAGTAGCCCAGCTCTCTGCTGGTTTGCTGGGCATTATCCCACACAAGCCGTAACTCCACTCAGTAGCAGGTACTGCATTAACACAGGTGAAAATGAGGGAAACCGGCCCTTTCTCTGGCGTTGATCAGCGCTCCCTCCTTCGCTCCACGCCAGACTGCTGTAACGTGGGCAGTGCGGCTGCCTCACCCCATGCAGAATTCCCCGTTAGCAAACGATGCACCCATCAGCAACCCTCTCCAGGCTGCTTAAAGGAGATGCTGCGACTCCTTCTACCCCTTCTGTACAATACGCCGTGTAGTTGCTTGTCACTCTCTACAGTAAAAATCTCACCCTTCGCTCCAGGAAATTTTACCTCTTGGGCCTCAGATTTGTCCATCAGCGGACAAATCTCTTTTCTCACCTTGCACCAAGAATTTACACCTCCGGCCCAACATGCTGCAGCTTCTTGCAGAGGAGGAGGATGCAAATTTTGACAATTTCTCCAGAAAATGTACCTTATTTTGCAAAGATGGCAGAATTTCCTCCTTTGCCTCACTGCTTATAAACAGCTTACACAGAAAAGGCAAGAGGCAACAGGCACAAATTGAAATATGGGAAATTACACTTGAACAGGAGAAAAAAACCCAACTCTTTTACTGTGAGAGCGGTCAAACACTGGCACAAGTTGCCCTGAGAGCTTATGGAGTCTCCATCCATGGAGATAACCAAACCCCGCCAGGACACGGCCCTGAGCGGCCCACCGTAGCTGACCCTGCCTGGAGAGTGGATCCAAAGATCCCCCCCAACCTCCACCAGCCTGTGAAAAGGGCAGACACATCATACAGCACTTTGAGGAGTTGCTTCCTTTAGGCTATGCCTTTGTGACAAGATACATTTTGTTCCATTTACAGTTAAAAATAAACAGCTTTTACTCAAGATCATAATATGGGCTGGGGTGGGCATAGGCGTTTTTTTTTTTTAAAAGAAAAAGGAAACAAAGTCCTTTCAATGTTGTTCAGTTATTCAAACAAAAACAGCAGTACATCAGATAAGGGTGTCTTGATGCAGTGGAAAATTCTTCATTTGATGTAACTGAACTCACTATTTTTATCCAATGGTTTCAAAGAGCAGAGAAGGCTCCAGATGCTGCACACCTCCCAGTACGCTAACCCTCTGTATTGCTCAAGGGTAGTGGTGTCCACCTATTTCCAGTGGAATTGAGGGTGCCCAGGTGTCTCTCAGGACAGATAAGCAGCGATCCAATGCATAGGTCTTCAACCACCTAGGCAGCAGCTCCCTACCTCTTGGAGGCCTTACTGTCCCAAGATATCTAAGAACCTCTGGTTCTTAGATATCAGAGTGCCTGCTGTTGACTGCAACCTTACAGTACAACGCTGCCGAGCACCCAGAGCCTACCAAACGCTGTACCCCTCCGTATAAATGGCAAAAATATTCACTGAAGTGCAAATTGGGACTTAGACCTTGTTTTACTTTCTGGTATGCAGAATGTTTTATTATTCTATGCAAAGTGAAAGAGCTTCAATAGAAAATATTGAGAGTTCCTGCTTAAAATTATGGCCCAGACCGGTGGTCAGGGCACTCTGCTGAGACACAGGGATGTTGCTTCAGTTCTTCACTGAGAAAGAAGTTGCTTTGATCTCTCACATCCTGAGACAGTACTACTACCACCCCATTTCTAGGCAAAAGGGACACTATACTATGTGACAATGGGCTGATCGGAAACCAAAGTGGGCTTACGGAGGAGCCCACTTACACACATCAAGATCCTCCCTGCGGGTTAGGCATCTGCCTTCATGGGATGGAGAGTCTTCGACCCCGTCTTCTTCCTTGGAATCACCTCCTGGCTAGTGTAGGTAGTCTCCTGGTTGGGCAGGTATTTGTGGCTACCTTCTTACATTTCTGATGTTTCCACTTACTGTAGGTAACCTTAGTGCTTAGTGCTGGATCGCACCAAGCAAAAGGCACATCTAAATTAGGACTTACAGACTGAGCAGTGATAGGAATAAACACTTTTATGGAACAAAATCTAAATTACTGAACTGAAAAAAGACAAGTTATTTCTTTTTTATTAGTTCAGCTTTGTATTCTCTTGACAAATGAAAATAGGCTGGTTATATATAGTTTTGACCTCTTGACTTGATGCACTCATATCATGCTCTGATATCCAGGTGACAAACATTTTACGTGAATCTTAATTAAAAAGACAGTATTATTCCCTTAGCTATTACAAAGCTCTCTTCTTTCCTCCCACAGCCAAAAATACATGATAGTATTTCTCACTAGCTAGAGTACAGAAGGCAATTGATGCTACAGGTAATGTTTGAGTAATGCTTTAGCAGTATGTCGGAGTGGTTAAGTTCACCTTATTTACTGCAGAAAAAAAAATACTCTGGTAGAGTAGCAAAATAACTTCCACTATGTAAAAGAGGAAAAAAAAGTTTACAAAAGAAATAAAAGATGACTGCTTTTACAATTTAGCTGCTAAATCAGAAGCTTCTATACCAACATATAGTACTGAGAGTGGAAGGTTAGATGATATTAGGAATATGTCATAAAAGTACCTATTCCTGAACAAGTGCTTTGAATTGAAGGCACCAAATTTTATTTAGCTGTAGAAATATATATAGCCACCAGAAGTATTGACTAAATAGCACACAAAATAATCCTTCCATTTTCCTCAGGACTAGCAAGGTCGCAGCTGGAGTAATACATTAATTTTGGGGCACTGTACTGGGGTACTGGGGCACGAAAGAAGATGTGGACCATTCGGAAAGGGGGTAAGAAGAGAGCAAAAACATTGATTTAAGATGTGCAAAACAAAATCTATTCTCAGGACCCCAGTATGGTTGATAAAAGAGAGTGTGTGGTTGCAGAGCCTGCAGAACACCCCTGTGTGGCACAGCCAAAGGGACGTGGCCGAAGCACAGCAGTTCTGTGAATGTCCGGAGAGCCCAGCCCGCAGCACAAGTCAAGATAAAGACCTGAAACGCACAATCAGTCCCACAAAGCAGCAACGCTACTGAGACTAAGGAAGAGGGGTGCCATGATTGAAAAAGTGCAATGCCACTGACGGGATTAAGAAAGGATGATGGAATTGATAAAAGACACTGAGAAAGTGACACCACTGATAGGACCACGAAAGAGCAATACCAGGTCAAAGGAACGGACAGGATGTAAATCCCCAAAGTCTACAGACCATACATAAACTGAAGGAAAAAGGGTTCTTGAGGGCATTTTCTGCAGATACATTGATGGAGCTCTAAATTGTGGGCAACGGAAATCAGTAAACCAGAGAAATTACCAGAAAGTGTGCGTGGGTAAGTGGATTGTTTGTGTTTGCAAGCAGATACAGTTAATAAGACCACAGATACCATTCTCCCCTTAATCTCATGTATATAAGATAAATATTAATGCTAAGAACTACTGACATCAGTTAATACATGTGAGAAGTACTGCAAAGGGAGGTTACAACATTGTGGCTTTCTGAACTGAGAGAAGCCTGAAGGGACACAGGACAATGGCCTTTGAGTACCTAAGAGGCCACTCTCTGGGTATGAGGGATGGTAAGACAAAAAAAAAAGCAAGTCACTGAACTGCAGTAAGGTAGTGTCCTGGTTTGAGGACAACAAAAGCAATGGCAAACCACAATAGGCAGACGGCAGGAAAGCCTTGTTTTCTGGTGAGGATAATAATGCACAAGGCTGGATTCCTTGTGGAAGTTGTGGGGTCTCTGACAGTGCAGGTTCAAAGTGGCAGCTTGGGCAAACATCTATCATGGAAAAAAAAAAAGTCACATATAATTGACCTCCTCTAAGAACAGAAGTGGACCAGGTGGACTTTGAGATATGGTCCCAGCTCTCTTTACTATATTTTATGGCTGTAGCAAACGTTAGCATCAAAGCTGTATTTTGATCACGCAAGAAGGACACCATGTTACAATGGCAAACAAACTACAGCAGTTCACAAAAATGAGCTTAACAATGTTATAAATTACCAGATTGGCAGAACATTTAAGCATAGTTCTTAAGTCTGACAGACTTAAGGTGTAACGACATAAAAACACCCAAATCTTGATGCCCTGAGGAAATAAAAAAGCAGTCCAATGACATCTTTCACAACAAAATTAACTCCAGACCTAAGAAACTCAGTATTAGGGAGAGGTTGAGCAGAACGAACGGAAAGCATCAGGTATTCTACAAACTGCAGGACAGCACAAACTCTCACCCGTCCCACACAAAGCGAGGCATCTCAAACCTCCTCTTCAGGCAACAAGTGTTAATGGAGATTTCCTGAAGAATCGCTGTTGGTAATTAAGCAATCACTCCTCAGTGTGCGTTTCACACGTGGAGGGAGACTGATGCAAACTGGAGATACCATTACTAAGACTTAGTGACCCCATTTGTCACAGTGGTAAATGCACAGAAGATTGCCTGTCTTTAACGAAAGCAATCTCCGTTTCTCCGGGGCTTTTAGCTGTCTGCAGCCGCCTCAACGAAGCCTTTCTGTTGACACCCACAGGCTCCCTGGGGTGCTTATGTCAGCTCCTTGTGCTGTCCCTTTTCATCTCCATGTACTCTCGTCAGCCTCCCCCCCGGAATTTCCATTCAATATCACCTTCCCCTGAAGGCTCCTTCAACCTGAACAAACTCTGGGGCTTTTTTTCACAACCAAAATAAGCAGCGCCTGCCGACTTGTTGATTCTGTCTCAGAAAGCCAGAAGAGCGAAAAGCTGAGTGGTTTGAAACCCAGCCTTTCCAAGTTGTACACTTTGCAGCTGGACACTACAAAATCCATTTTATGGTTCTTGTTAAGACCAGACTAGATCCTCAGAAAGGTCCCTTGTGAGCTTACAGCCTGTGAAGCCACCTACCTCCAGGTGGAAGATCTGCTACAATGAGATTTCCCAGAATTTAAAGACATACAGCGTTTGTTTAAAGCTTTCGGGCTTTGGGTGCGACTGTTCTCTCACAAAGTCTGCCACCGCACGCCGAAGCCGGGTTCCTCCGCTCAAGCAGGCGAAACTCCCGGGGAAAAGTCTGTCAGCCGCTGCCCTGCCCGCCCGGAGGGCGAGCATCCCGCCGGGCTACCAGCCCTCGGGCTTCCAAGCGCTTCTGGGGCGCTGAACAGGGGAGCGCTTTCACAAGCGTCGCGCTTCCCCCTTGGACGGGAGAAGGGGGGGGAAAAAAGAGCAGCGAGGGGACAGGACCGTGCCCAGCACCGGCACGAAGCCCGCTGCCAACGCGGGGAGCCGGGGAGGAGAGAGGGGGCTGCGCACCCCC
>VYZM01023474.1:269319-327013 GCA_013398915.1 Dromas ardeola
ACCCCTCAGAGGAGCGGCCCGAGGCCTGACCGCCGGCGGGGGGCTGCCGTCCGGCCCCGGCCCCGGCCGCCCAAGGTGTCTGGGCCTTTGGCAGCGACCAGGAGTCAACGAGTCAAAATCTACAGGTGGTGATAATGCCCCTGCTGTCAAAGCAAGAAAAATTACCCCCTTTTGCCAAAAGAGGGCACCTCTCTCTCTACGGGTCCGGTTGCTGATCTCCGCCCCGACCACCTCCGCCCTCCAGCTCCGGGCAGCCGAAGGGAAATTGTGAGTGGAAGAGAGCGGTAGCTCTCCAACGGCAACGTGGTGGAAAAACGCGTTGTTTTTTTTAGATCAAAACGCGTTTGATCTAAACCTCCTGGAAAAATCATCGTTACTATAAAAACGAAACGCTAAACTCAACAATATCTGGCAATCACTACAGTGCTGAATTCTATTTTAAAATGATTGGGAGCTAGAATTCAGCTCTGTAAAACATACTAGTGTATAAACACTCTTTCCAGTGAAAGACAACCTACATACATTTTATTTCAGAAAGCAGGTTAATGAGGTGTTACTACAACATTTACTTCCCGTCCCCCCATTTTCTATTAATTATGTTGCAGTTAAAATGCAATGGGAACTAACACTAAGATCTTAGTAGTTACAACTCTCCCTTAATGGTAGATAATCATATACTTGGTGTAAGGGCCACTGATGGCCTCACAGTCTGGGATGTGTTTGCATTTTGGGTATTGGTCTGACTCCTGGGGGTGGCCTGTGGGCAATTCTGCGCCGGTGTTCAAGAGAGGATCACCAACCACCCGGCAGCGAATCTGCACGGCCCAGAGAGAAGCCAAGGCCTTTTCCCACATTACACAGTACACCAACAGCCGAGGATGAACGGGACTCACGCTTCCTCTTTGTTTTTTCCTATTTGTTGTTATTCACAGGTGATACGCAACGCATTGTGTTGCAGCATTTTATTCCCTCTTCATTAGTCTTCAGCACAAGCAATTAAAATTAGCAGCAATGCTGGGAAACAAACAGCCAAAAGAAGAGGAAGACAAGACGCCAGTCAAACTAACCAGACTCTGTGCCAAGTGCTAAAGGTAACCACATGCTTCCGTAAAAAAATGCTGGTGTATCTTTAAAATTATTGATAGTTCCACTTAAAGGAAGAAAACCCCCGCTCTTTCCCTGCTTTGCCAGTCTTTGCCAGCCAGAAAGAAGGTGGATCTAAATTAGCGCTCTCCCAGCCAGCAGAGGCAGCAGAACTGACTGAGCACCCTCAGTCCCCACTGAAGTCTCCATCCATCCAAGTTGGTTTTGGGTGGTTTGGATTGGCACTGGGGGAATGGGCGCCTTTAGCTGCTTGCAACCATGGCATCGATGTGATTGCCCAAAGGAATGTGAAGAAAAATCACATTATCCAAAGAATTATCCAAGGAAAATTATTCAAAGATACTGAGTCCCTCCTATTATTTACATATTATTTTGTTAGTGACGAATAGTTATTTTTGTGTTGGTCTTTGGTGTTGAGGGAGCATTACATTAATGCAGGTAAGAACATCTGGCATGGTTTTGAAAGGCAATGAAGTATACTGCTGTCACTGGGCATCAAAAATTGCAAGTTCCCTTAGTTTGTCAAATCTGATCTTCACCAAACTAAAACACTATAAAGGACGTGCAGTGATTTAATCTCTTGAGGAAGCGGCCTTTAAAGGAGATGCTCCCTATTAAGGGATAGAGCAAGTGTGAGTTCATACTGACTGGAATCCTGAAGTAGAAAATGAGAAGATGGCTGACAAATTATCACAGGTGTGGCACCTTTTATTGTTTTAAGCTCCTTTTCTTCCTTTACTTCCCCTGTTTTAATTAAGGTGCTTATTCTAAAGAATACTTTCCTGTAAAAAAGGTCACTATTCCCATTGCTCTTGGGTAGACAGCTGGAAAAACTTGAGCGTGTGGAGAGCATGAACAGTGTAATGATGCGGTCACCCACTCAGAGCATTTCAGCAAGGTTGAATGAAGAAACGTAATGTGCTCACTGGCATAAGGAAAAGAAAGTTATCCTTTAGTTTCAGGTAAAAAAGAAAATAATGGTTAAACATGTTGCTGACATTTAAATTAACCCCAAATCAAAGTTAACGTCTTGTGAGCCTGAACACTGAGTGCGTTGCCATTAAGCTCAGTGCGGTCACTTGGGGCATCGTGATCAGGAAACCTGCCACGTTTGCCCTACCCCGCTGCACTGCAAGCACACAGCTCCCTAGTGCAGGTAGGTAGTGACAAAAAGATTGGTGGTGGTGAGGCTTAGCATGGTTGTAAATAATAGAAAAAAAGTCAATGTATTTACTAGTTCTGTTGATAATGTTACATGATAACCCTGTAATTAAGAAAGCTAAAGTCACTGGGTACCCTAGTAACGATTACCAACAAATGTCTGGTCAGAACAGAGCTATTATTAATGCATCAGCAAATTACTTGGAAGACTCATGCTGAGATTTAGTTACTCTCTGTCATTGATAGTGACAGTACTTTTTAATTAAACATCTCCTTTGGAAGTGATGAGCTGTTACGCTTAACTAAAACGCACTGCTTATCTTTGGAGAAGCTCTGGATGTGCTACAGTTTACTTCTGAGCAATTTTATACATAGTGAGACATCTTGCTAGAGGAGCAAAGAAACCTTTGACACTGAACAAAACTTCTTCTGGAACTTAATAACCGTGATGTTAACAAACTAATTTGAAAAAAAATTCCCAAACTTCATGAACATGCGACACTTGGGGCATCTAGAGTAGGCTAAACTTTCCAACATCCCTGTTGCTTTGCTGAGAGTTTCAGAGATTGCATCTCCGGGGCCGCCCTCCTGCATGTAAAGGAATCATAGAATCATTTAAGTTGGAAAAGACTTTTAAGATCATTGAGTCCAACCATTAACCTAACACTGCCAAGCCCACCACTAAACCATGTCCCTCAGCACCATGTCTACACGTCTTTTAAATACCTCCAGGGATGGGGACTCCACCACTTCCCTGGGCAGGCTGTTCCAATGCTTGACAACTCTTTCAGTGAAGAAATTTTTCCTAATATCCCATCTAAACCTCCCCTGGCACAACTTGAGGCCATTTCCTCTCATCCTGTCACTTGTTACTTGGAAGAAGACTGACCCCCACCTCGTCACAACCTCCTTTCAGGTAGTTGTGGAGAGCGATAAGGTCTCCCCTCAGCCTCCTCCAGGCTGAACAACCCCAGTTCCCTCAGCTGCTCCTCGTAAGACTTGCGCTTCAGACCCCTCACCAGCTTTGTTGCCCTTCTCTGGACATGCTCCAGGACCTCAATGTCTTTTTTGTGCTGAGGGGCCCAAAACTGGACACAGTACTTGAGGTGAGGCCTCACCAGTGCCAAGTACAGGGGGACGGTCACTTCCCTAGTCCTGCTGGCCACGCTATTCCTGATACAAGCCAAGATGCTACTGTCCTTCTTAGCCAGCTGGGCACACTGCTGGCACATATTCAGCCAGAATGCTTCTTGCTTTTATCTAGCGTACTCATCCTTCACAAACCAGAAGATGCTTAGCAGTAAAGACGACTAAACCTGGCTGTATAAAAGAGATGTTCAGGAATGAGAAATGTGACAACTTTTTCTGTATCTTTCACATCAGTTACTAAAATGTGGCTGATAATTATATTTCAGTCTTCTTGGGGAAGACAATACTTCTTTTCTACTTAGAGAATAGCGTATAGGGGTATTTTTATTTGAATATATTTGCAAATTAAATTTTACAATTGGGAAAGTGAGACAGAGATAGACTGGGCTTAAAAGTCCCTACAAGGGACTCCTGAGGAGCTGCCCTCAAGAACAGCTTCCATTTTTGGAAGCCACTTTGCATTTGCATGCTGTTTATCTTTCACAGCATTTCAACGGGTAAGAAAACCACGGTTGGGTTGATAGCTTAGTTTTCCAAACTGCGTAACAAACCACCACAATTCACAGCAAAGGTTTTTGTTTGTTAATGCTTATTCATGTTGGTACTAGAACCGTGTGCCGTAGTGGTTTGTATGTTAAGGGAGAAAACGAGACATGAATCAACCTGTGTAAAGTCAGATTAGAGTCAGAAAGAGAGTTAGTAAAAGAATCCAGGAGCCCCCTCACATTTCTCCATTCTAAGCAACAGAAAATACTTTCAACTACTGGATGAACTTTTTACTCTGGTGAATACAACGGGGTCGCAATGCCTTGAAAGCGCTGCAGCAACATTCAGAAAACAGTAACTGGGAATGAGTCTGAGTAGAAATAAAATTTTGATAAATGGAGAAGCAGAAAAGCTAGTCTATTACAAAAAGGAAAAAAAAAAGCCAAGGATATAAAGACTGTAGATTAACATAAGAACTTATTTCTCTGTACTTACACAGCTTTCAGCCTCCAGTACTTTTTACTATGTTTCTTTTGCCCTTCAGGGTGCCAGTTGCAGTTGCTCAGATTAAAAGAAGCTCAGAGGTAAGAGAGAGGAACGGTGTTACTACTGTCAGTGTTTAGCTACAATCCTGACATCCTGGGTCACAGTAATTAATTCCACAGCTGTAAGATGTCAGAAACTTTATTGGCGTCAATAGAAATATCTACAGAATTAGGTAGCATCTAGCATTATAAAGAACTTTACATCTCCATTCTAACTTTTTCAAATACAGACATTGGAGAGCTAGAGGATGTCACAGTGACTATCTGTATATTACATTAATTTACTGATCTCAATATTCAGTTCTTGGTATCGAGCGCTATTAATTTTCATTTACCTGGAATTTTGTGCGCAGTTAATTCTGTCACTTTGTTCGTATTTGTTTACTGGAAGACAGGCTAGAATACCAAAATCATAGAAGGCCTTAGAAGAAGAATGTACAAGGAAGTAACGTATCACTAATTGCTGAAAAAAAGCACATTGAGGCATTTAGGAAAGTCACCAAACAAGACAGCTTGTTGCTTGTTTGCACACCTAGCATGCCACGAACGCATGGTACCTTTACGCCTTTTTACCATCTGTGATGCTGGATTTAGTCTCAGGTGCAGTGAAATGACTATAAATACACCATTGTATCATGGTCTTGAACAAAACCAAATTTGATCATTGCTTTACTGTGTGACTCCAGTAAGAAACTGCACATTACGCTGCCCTAGACAGAAGATTTAACCTTTTCAAAATCACAAGCAACCACTTATTTTCCTTCATTTTCCCAGGAGGAAGTAAACAGGAATTATCCCGTTATGTTAGTGGCTATAGCAATGGAGCCCGATCCTGAAGTGCCATTGTGAAACCAAACTTCCAGTCGTCCACTTTCATCCCTGCAGAGTTTGCTTCCCTCCCACGCTGCCACCTCCCTGATGGATGGTTTGTAACACCAGCGTGGGACCTTGTGCAGCTGGGCGTTGGGAGTTGGTTGAGCTTTCACAAAACACAACCAGTTGTACTAGCCCTTAAAATCGGCTAAGGCTTGATCAAATTGTTTTAGCCGTTTAGGCACAGAAAAATACACTACTTCCTTCTTCGCAACCTAATTAGCAGCACCACAGAAACCTGTGTGTGCGCATTATTTGCACCAGCACATATTGACATGCGTTAACAATACACTCTTACATTGTTGTTATAATGGAAAGCACTTAATTTTGAAATGGCACCAGAACAGATCCATTCTCAGCAGTAGTGAGAGAACTTAACCATCAGTTTATTGAGTAAAAAAGGTGTTGTGCTGAATAACAATTACTTCTACAGACAATGCTTATTGCCTTTTTTCTTTTTAATTTGGACTACCTTTTAAAAATAAAGGAGAAGCACACAAATTTCAGACCTAAATATCACTTTAACCAAAGATCCCAGAGTCAGATCCAGTTTCGTATGTCAGATATTCTGCTGTGGGTTGGGCTAAGTTGCTTTCTCCTTCTCTTTATTCATAGCTTCACGTTCCAAATGTTAGGGCTCCTACTATTCCTCAGATGGAATTCTGGAATCCGCCGATCTTGTAGAAAAAAATTGATTATACACAGGTGAACTACTTACCAGAATTAAGGAAGTCAAATGGGAGTGAAAACAAGAAAATTGTGAAAAAATGACATGAAACAAAAAAAAAAAGCAATAAAACGGAACTTCAAAATATACTGCACAAGAGGAATTTTAAAATTTTATTCTGATAGTTAAGTGTTCTTACGTCTGTCTTGGCAGACGAGAGGCTGCATATCTAGAAAATTGTGATTAAGCAGCATTTTGGAAGAGCAGAAGTTAAAACAGAACTACACGCATCTCTGTTTCAACCTCAACCTTTATTTGAACCCTTAGCTGGCCTCACATCTCATATGTCCAGCAACCCAACCCCCAGCCTTGGCTCTCTCCTCACCTCTGCCACCATCCGTGTCTCAGCTCCACGCTTACGCCACAGCCCAAGTTGTTTCGGGTCACAGTTCTGCATCGGAAAGATTCCCTGAGTTTTCCTAGCAGAACCATTCACTTGGTGTATTTGTTCCCACCAACGGACTTCGGAATGGTCTTCTGACAGTGCATTAATCTGAGCCCTGGAAAACTTAAGGTAAATCCTACCAAGTTCCTGGAAACCAAAAAATTCCAGCTGGAATTTAACCAGCAATGCCTCGGAACTAGTCAATGCCAGTCCATGCCAAAAATAGAAATACTCACGATATGTTGCATTAATAAATTGTAACATTCTTCACAAATTCATTGTAGCTGTCTATTAATTGTTATTCAGCCTTTTAGAAGTCTTAAAGCTTTCCTCAAAGACATCTTTCTACTTAGAACTTCTCTAATCCTCACAGAATGAAAATAATTAAAATGAGATCATACTCTCTTAAAAAGAAAGTATAACAATGGCTATGAAATCATCTCTGTTTTCAGAGCACACTGCTCCGTTTTCATGTTACTTGGGATAGAACTGAACGGTTTCTGCATGTAGTATAAAGATTCTGCGTACAGAATCGAGGGAAGGGGGAAAGAAGAAAACAATCTTCCTTTCTGTTCTGGAGATGTCTCAGCAGCACTCTGACCCGTACTTGGCTCACATTATTTGCAAAGTTCTCAAAACCAGATAAAGCAATAAAAATGATTACCGGGCCTCTAAATTGCTAAGAAACGAGCAACCTAAATAGCTAAGTTCCTAGTACTTGCTGTGAAGGGTGAGCGTAAAATTCCTCTGTGTTATAGGCAAGACTATGTAGCTCCATTTACCCTTTGAATAAGAGACTGTACAATAATTTCCCCAACAATAACTGAAAGTCATAACCCTTTTAACTTCAAAGACCATCTCATAACTGCACCATAGAACTTGAATATAACTTAGAGAGGGTACAACAACAGGGAAATGGTATGAAAGATGGAAAAGAAGCAGTACTTCATTGTGTTTCTCTGTGGATGGGATTGATAGTGTAGGAAAATGAAAGAAAACTTGTCCTTGCTAACCACATGCCGTGACGATTTCCTAAATACACGCCTTTTCTATGGTGACTTTTGAATGAAACAATGATAGACATTAGAAAAACATTAGGAAATACTCCAGAGCATCTCAGGGAATGACACTGCAAAACGCTCAAAGCAGCCCTGGAACAGCTACCCAGTCAGATTATTTGGGATCCAGAGGGAATTATGAATCATAGTATCACAGAACCATGGAATGGTAGGGTGGGAAGGGACGTTTAAAGGTCATCTAGTCCACATCCCTGCACTGAGCAAGGACATCAGGTTGCCCAGAGCCCCGTCCAACCTGACCCTGAATGTTTCCAGGGACAGGGTATCTTTCACCTCTCTGGGCAACCTGTTCCAGTGTCTCACCACCCACGCTGTAAAAAATTTCTTCCTCATATCTAGTCTAAATCTCCCCTCAATCCCTTCATCCCCCAGCCTGTATTGATAACCAGGGTTGCCCTGATCCAAGTACAGGACCTTGCACTTGACCTTGTTGAACCTCATGAGGTTCACACAGGACCACTTCTCAAGCCTGTCCACGTCCCTCAGGATGGCATCCTGCCCCTCAGGCGTGTCAACCACACCACTCAGCTTGGTGTCATCTGCAAACTTGTCACTGATGAATATATTAAACAGTACTTGTCCCAGTATGGACCCCTGAGGCACACCATTTGTCACTGATCTCCATCTGGACATTGAGCCATTGACCACTACCCTCTGGATGAGACCATCCAACTGATTCCTCATCCACCAAATCCCTGTCTCTACAATTTAGGATGTTGTGGGGCACTGTGTCAAAGGGCTTACAGTAGTCCAGACAGATCACAGCTGTAGCTCTTCCCTTGTCCACTGATGTAGTCACTCCATCATGGAAGGCCCCGCAGTTGGTCCAGCAGGACCTGCCCTTGATGAAGCCATGCTGGCTGTCTTGAATCACCTCCCTGTGTAGCATAGTGTGGAATGAAGTACCACACTACACTACAAGATTCCAGGCTGCAAGACCAGTTGTTCATACATCCTAAAGCACTATTTAAGACTATTCTTCTGCACTCAAGGCCATCCACTTCAATTTACTGTTTTGGATAGTACCTGGATGTCTGCTAGGGGGAAAAAAAAAAAAAAAAAGGATTAGGAAGTAACTGATGAGAAGCCAAATACTGGAAAAAGCTAAACCAGCAAATATTAGAGCTTGCATTAGAGGTGGTAATTGCAAAACAAAGGTTCAATCCAATTTGAAATGTACACACTTACTAGAAGATGGAACAAAGGATATATAAACAAGATTGACTTTATTTTTATTTAAATTTTACATACAGTAACTGTTACTGCAGCCACTGAGGTGAACTGACAGTCTCACAGAACAGTAGATTTTAAATTCGTTACAGCTAAAAATGCAGAGAGAATCTCTGAGAACAGTCTACACTTGTTTTAATCTTGAAGGGCATATTAGGGACCACAGTAAGGAAACAGCATATAAAAAGGTATTTAAAAATGCAGTGTTACGAGTCCATTTATAACAATATGGGTACAGATTCTCCAAGAATCTTCCCATTATCAACATTTTAATGTTTCTTTCAACAACAAATTAGCCATTATAGCAGACATTACAGCTTAAAAAACAGAAATAAGCAGTCTTGCATGTAGCGTGGCAGGCTCAGTGTCAGTAGGTAAAACATCACAGAACACTGGACACATTCATGATGGAACCCACATATTTCCATGTGTATCAGGGGCATCAGTGTAAGGAATGTTCCAAATCCATGGTTGATCTGTAAACCAAAACCAAAACATGCTTATGACAAAATTGGTTATTAAATGTAAAATTTTCATCCTGTTCCTCCCCCTCCCTTTGGAGGAAGAGGAAGGGCAAAATTCCTACTGGTTTTTACACACCCTCATGTGCAATTTCAGTTTACTGGAAATTTTTATTCAGCTATTTTGTAAAAACAGTGAGATTTAGAGTTTTCAAAAGGCTTTTCTTTTCCCCAAAATATTATTTTAAATATAATTATCATAACCCAACATACTTCCCCACCTGCTGTAAAAGAATTGTATTTCAGACAATATACAAGAACAGTTATGCAGCCAAATTTGGTTTGGCCCATAGGCAGAAAGTTTTGCACTGCGTATCTCCTGACCCAATGGAATTAAAATTTAAGTGCTGTAACCTATTTTTTTCACAGGGATAGTAAGAATTCAGTATCTAAGAACGACCCTGGATGAACTCCGAAATGTTCAAATTCACACCTTGCTTTTTCAAACTTTGTATTTTTCGATGAGCAAGAGGTTTGCAGCAGACAGTTCCTTCCCTCCACTTCGCAGACTACAGAAGCTATTCCTACTGTTGGGAAGGAGAAACGGCAATGCAGGAGCTGCCAACTGCTCTGCAACCTGCTCTAGGCTCTTCCTCCTACCACATAGGTGTTGCAGAAAAGCAGCTGGTCTACGAAGCCAAGCTATTGTTCTACTTCTCTCAGGTTACTCCTACTGAAATACACAGAAAACTTCAATCTTTTCTGTGATTTTTCTCATATAAGAAGTTTATGTAAATCTAGCCTGCTTTTTTTTGCCATCTACAAAATGAGCCCTGAAGAAAGACAGTGACATTAATCTGTACAACATAGATTAAACTGAATCGTACCAAGGATGATGGGAATATTTCATTTATCAAAAACAAGCTACTCATCTACATGATATACTATGTATACTTGCTAAAGAAGATTTGCTACATGCTTGTCAATTGAAATTTTAGATAAGCTATTATGATTACTGTGGTCCAATTTTAAGTTTACAGTATCCAGTGCCAGCTCTCATAATACATGAAGTGAGAATTACCATAGCAAGAAAAGGAGAGTAAGAAATTAACAGAAGCAGTAATGAAGGGATGTATAAATTACACAACAGCACACTTGTGACAAGTACCACATCAGCTAAACACAGGGCAGGGAGAGCATTTGTACCAAGGACTCATTATTACTTGCTACTAGACTGCATTTAATTCTGGTGCTGTAGTTCCATATGTTGCACTGAAACATATCCCAGCTATGCAAATGTTTTACAAAAGTGTCTGTTTACAGTACTAAGAGGATAATAGGAAAATGTTTTAAATTACAACAAATTTGGATCTGCTTGACTTGAAAAAAAAGGCTTTACGTGTAGTTTATGAAGACTGATAGGGAAGTTACAAGTCACAGGAATGCGAAAGAACAGCCTGTGCAACAATGCCATCTTTCACATAATGTTATTATAAGACAATAAAAGCAAACATCCATATCTTCCCCTGATTTAAAATCATGATAGAGCTTCTAGGTTGAAGAAGTAGTTGGCTAGGTTTTGGTTACAGTGGATAGGTGCACAAAAAAATAAAAGGCATCGGAAACAGGAAGAAACTATAGCGCTTAACTCACAGTACAATGCCAAAAAATGTCTCTAGGTTTCTGGGTCAACTGCAGGACATCTAGGCTTTGAGTGATCTCTTAAAGAACCCCACAAAACCAAACAGTAGCACCATTATTTCCCTAAGCTTCTTTATCAGTCTCCTGCCTGAAAGCCATGTGTACCTTTTGTATTTTAGGTAAATACCTTACCACATAGTAAACATTAATAGTTATAAGAATGGGTACAGAATAAAGCAAATGTTGGAAAAAGCATTGAGGATTTCAAGCATACATTCACATTTGATTGTTGACCTCTATCTACGACATCAGAATAAATCCAGTCCCACTCAAGCACTGGAATCTGTCACTTGGGAGAACATTATGCAGCGTGGACCTATCTATCGACCTATCTATCTTTGCTACCATCCACCTGTTTAATTCGCCAAAAAACATACAGGCAGAGGAAGACTTAGACGTACAGAAATAACTTCAGTCACCCCTAATTTATTCTTTTTTATTGTTGTTATCTCAATAGAATTTTCTTAAGGTAGCTATCAACGTACTTGAAACTTTGTTCTATTAATGGGATGCTACTGGTTTACCAAAACACCTGATAATATTTTAATAAGCCATGTGTAAAACTATTGCTGAAAAAAATTATAATTTAGTTATTTTTAAAATCTCAGATCTATTTAAAAATTATTTATCTCTTTTAATAGGAGCTATAGCAGTAAGAGAAAGACAATGACTGTGTATAAATACTGTATGACCATACAGTTGCACACTTACTGTTGCACACTAAAATGACTGCCAAACTTTTGGAAGTTAAATCCTTTGATCTTCTGGAAAAGAAAAAGGTTAACTGCTCCCTATTTATAGCCCCACTATACATATATTTTAAAGTGTGTTCAACATACCTACCTTCCACACCTTCCAAGTTGAGTTCATTTCTGATACCCTAATTTTGTCTCAACTGCACCTTCTTAGAATTAGTGTTATCTAGTGACCCAGTACCACTGCTTCCTCCTTGCCTCACTTAACAAGCAGAACTCTAGCACTAGAGTTGGCACACAGTAAAATGAACAGGGCCCTTCCTACCCCACTGCTACTTTAAGATTATCTGAAATCTCAGACAAAGCACTACTTCAGTTATACTCAGGCAGACTTTCGAAGATTCTCTCAAGACTGAATAGACTATCACATTTCATTTAAAGATAGATAGGCCCTGGAGAACGAGACAAGTTTTTTCAAGTACACCTGATTAATCACTTAAAGAATCCCCCACATTTTGAGATCATGTTACAGAATATGAAAACATGAGCTGACAGCGGTACAAGGTTGTTTTGCAAATTTTAACAATAGTATTTTACAAATGCAGTATATTGTGTAGGTCAAAAACATGCTGGCAAGCCATCTCAAAACTTCATGTTCTTATTAAGTATGACAGATGGCAGTACAGTATGTACAGCCAAAACCAGAAACGTTTGTGAATTACAGTAACACGCAATAGAATAGTAAAGTATAAAATATAATTAAAGCATCTTTGTGATCCTCTTCTTACAGTTTAAAATACAAGTGTCTTTTGCACTGTGAGTGGAGATCTGGGCAACAGCTATTCCTGATTGATTTCTAAATGCAGAGACTAGATTCTTACTTCATCTTTTACAGTATTTCATGAGTCTTCCAATTGAAAAATATAGCTTTGAAGTAGTAAGTGTTCATATATGTAGAAAGGTTCATCACAAATAACCAGAGTTCTTCAAGTCATTCTACATATACATTGTAACATGGCAAACTTACTCCCTGCTGCATGAGGTTGGGAAGTTCTCCCTTTCAGCATTTACAGAAGGTGCACGCTATACTTCAGTCTCTTTTCTCCCCTCCTTTTGGATGAGCATGGCATTTAAAAAGGAACTCATCTTGTTCCTCTCAATGCAAAAATCATACCTGAAATATCTCAAGGGGGAAGGGCAGACAGAAAAATCCTCAGGTTATTATGTGGGATCTATAATAATATTCACAAACAAGGCAGTAATTCCTGAAGTCGAGGGCAATGGGCACTCATTGGGGAAAAAAGAAAAATAAACCAACACCCAGTATCGCAATTTGAAAGTAGGATTTGCTTTCTTTCTCAGAGAGTTGATGTGATGAGAAAAAAAGTAAGTCATTTGCACTTTTCTGAGGCTTTTCCCAAGTTGTTCTAAAAAAAAAAACCAAAACCCTGACATACTTATGTATTAGAGTTTCAAGTTTCCCCCAAACTGCAGATGGTTTCCTCAGCCAGTAAACTGTGTAATATCCAAATCACAAACTAAGTGATATTCCTCAACTACAGCAAGCAGCTTGTACCTTTTCCCATGCAAAGGCACAAAAAAATCCTGGGGCTGTATCTGTTTATGTAATGCAAGTCTGCTGTAAGAAACTTCTCAATAGGGTAAACCAAAAGTGATAGGGGAATCAGTCCTCAAGCACTCTAAATGAAGTGCTGTGCTTCCATGAGAGGATCAGGTCAATTTGCAATGGTAAGAGAGATAACAGCAATACTGCAACTGAGATGTGACAGTGGAGCTCAATAAGAAGATAGTTTTATACAACAAAATAGCAGCACTCATCTCAAAGATTCTAGAGGGAAATAAAAATCTGAATATTATCAAAGGCACAAAGAAATTTTATTTATAAAAATATCTTGCTAAGTAAGATTGGCTGTTGTGTGCATGTTTCCCAAATACCAGACTGGATAATTTTCTGTTTTCCTTCCAAGGAACTCTCAAATTATATTGCTGGTCTATAGGTTTCTTTTATCTTAGTATCATCAATACATTCAGCTTTGCCATAGTCTGTTTTGTTATGACAGCCTGAGTCTGTTGGTTTACAACAGAAGAGTTCAGGAGATTGTTGTATCTATATAGTTTATCTGTCAAGATACTAAGTAGTACTGTCAGCTACCAGATTTTTTTTTTTTTTTAATTCTTTAAATGTTTTGCCCTGAAGATGCATCTGCTGCCCACAAATGGCCTTCTGCTGTTCATCTGACTACCGGAGGTGAACAAGTGCAATTGCTCAAAACAGCAATTTGCAAAGAGTTAATAACATACATGTTGCACACAACAAATGTTATCTGCTCAAAATTAATGAGGTCCTTTTGTCACTTCAGAGTAAGAACGATCTTGATCTTTATTTTAAAACTGCTAGATATAAAACGTGCATGTTATTCCCTGCAGCAAGAGAAAGATGCAAGCTATGTATGTCTTGCATAATAAAACTGTTTTGTGCTGGTAATTTAAAACAGCTGAGAAGAAACAGACTAAAGGAAAAATGCCCAGGTAAAAGTTCTCTGTGCAACCTTAACTCTGATCTGTTAGGAAGACATATTGTTACATTTCCTCAGACTTCAACCACAAATTTTGCACTCTGCACAAGTTGGATCAAATCACAGATAAGTCCAACAACTAGACTGGGCATCATAAATCTATCCTGAAAAAGAATAACCAAAGTCAAGTGTTTTTTAAAATTCTTGGATTGACCAACTATTAAAGCAAAATATTGACCATCTGGCAAATTTGCCATCTCACAACGATGCTCTCAACTAAGGATCAGAAGCGTACTTTGGAAGATCCCTCTTAGCCAAACACAATCTTCGAGCTCAAAGAAATTGGCTAACAACCCACATGTGGCAAATCAGATCAGACAATCTAGTGGCTTCTTCTGGTGTTCAAGTCTGTAACCCTATCAAAACAATACACAGAAGTGGTCAACTAAATAGTGACTCTGTAACTCAACTTTCCTCTCATACAAAGTGTTAGTTTCTTCACGTTGCTTGAAGGAAAAAAGCTTTGCTGTGTACTCAAGTGTTACACTTGAACTCTGGGAGGCCACCTGATGTCATAGAATCACATGTCAAGTTGTCTTGAGGGCTTCTGAAATGCCACGTTTACCAGTCAATAACAATGCTTTTGGTTCCACCTAGGAAGGAAATGGATGCCAACACAGACTGAGACTGGTTCCAACTCCCACTCCCTGCCCCGGTATATGAACTACAATGACAATGTATACTTGCTGCTTGAAAAAAAATTGAAAACTAAACGTACTCAGATTTACATTTACCATTGCTCTGAGTGTTAACTAAGTGAAATACTTTCTGTGCAATGTATTAGTATCACTAGAAACAAGACTAGCTTCTAGTTCTCATCCTCTCAGTAGAAAGGGTGTTCTCTCAGAGTTTCTACCATATTAAACATACTGCAAGGACTTGACGTTCTCTAAAAATTCATAGTGGATGCTGCCAGTAGAGTTCTTTCAAACTCTAGGAAGTAGGTTCCACGTAGCTATGCAATATTAATCAGAAAAAAGGAGGTTATTGAAATATATGAATGACTTGCCCAAGTGCTCTTTCTTAATTTCTTCAAAAATATTTTAATTACTCGACAGAGAAAGTGGAGAATTCTAGAACTTTGGACAAAAAAAAAAGGTGGGAGAAAAGTAGAGACCATATACAGTGACATTTTCCCAGAACTTATCTGACCTCCTGAGGATACAGCAGGTCCCTGTAAGGGAGCTCAGAGTAATAAAGGATTCCTCTAGCTTAGCTGGACAAAACACTGATCTCTTCTTTTATGCGCACTATCACTAGTAGAAGGCAGGATAAATGGAAGTTATCCCCACTCTTTAAATAATAGGATAAACACAAATATCTAAACCTACCAGAACTGGAAGTAAATATGCCATGATACTTTTCTTGTTTTTATCCAACACAACGGCAGTTTACGTGTAATAAACAAGATGGAGTGTTACTAGTTTCCTGAAATTTCACCTTACTCCCAATTCCCGCTCACTGAAAACTAGACAAAATATCAAGCACTGAATATCTGAAGTTACAAGGCGAAGGACAACTTGCTCTTCTATGTTAAGTGTGACAATGGAACATTGAACAGTGAGCAGGGCCCTTCACAAGGGAGAACGCTGTTCCTGTGAGACATATAACAGATCCTTTTGTGCATCCTTAAAAAAATTAAATCACAGCTGTCAGAGGCTGAAAACTTCAGCTAGAGAACTAATGAATTGTTAAGTGGACTGTTCGTTTCTCTACAATGCTTCAACTTACATTAAAGCAAATTTCCATCTCACTTGTCCACCATTCTTCCAGCCTCTCATACATGAGATTTGACAGCTTTAGCACCCAGTTACCAAGGGTAAAATATAATTTCCCGCTGGAAAATAATGAAATACATTTTAATGCCTTTTTACAAATTGTTAGAAAAACTCAGGAAAGAAGTCTTCAACAAAGAGCAAAATATCCAAAGACTAATGTAAGTCATATAATTGGCATAATAGAGAGCAATATGTAGTTTCACTTTAAGTTTAGATTAATCTGAACTGAGCTGGAACGTGTCTTATTTTCTTGTATATACATATATTTTCTGTATGCTATCAGTCAACTGAACAGGCAGTTTCTTTCCTTGATTTAAATAAATACACTGAAGAGAAAACTGAATGAGAAATAACTTGCTTATCAGAAATTACTTACCCTCCCTAATTTACAGGGTTCTCTTCCAGAGGGTTTAAGCAGTTCCAGAGCATTTTGAACTAAGAGCTCAGAAAAAGCTTACATAAATTCCTGCCTTGTAACCCAGTAGTAACTCAAAGAACTGTTCATAAATGTATTTTTAGCTCATCCCCTCCTCAGTAGTGCTGTAACAGAGTTCTGTAACAAGCGCATGAGATAAATAAATCTGAAATCTGGCAGAATAATAATAATGCAGAGAAACGTTTCAGAAATGTTTCACTTGCTGAGGTCTTCCTAAAAAAGCAGAAACCTAGTCACACTTAAATGTAACTAGAAAGTGAAGTGCAACTCACTAGGAAAAAAAAAAGTCAGATGAAGTAGCTCAAAATACTGAAGCTTACTGTAATACAACAACATGTTTTACAATACATGTAAGCCATAGATTCACTAATACATTGGGCTAATTCATTAATCACATAATCATTACTTTCTGACAATTTTTAGGTATAAAAATAATTTTTTTGAGCATTACACTGTGGTTGGTTTGTGTTGGTGGGTTTTTAAATTTATTTTTATTTTTTTAAATCATCCTATGTAGTTAAAATGAGCTACTTCACATGAAAATATTTCTGGTATGATTTTTCTCACAGAAGAAATCTTACAAACTTCTCATCTCAACTTGAGGTGACCATGCTGTTACCAACTATGGTTTGAGATCCAGTTAAATTTTATTCTTGGTTCCCTTCAGGAAAGTCAAATGACTCTGGTTAGCACAAGCAGATGGAGTTTATCTGTCCATGTATTTTAAAATTTGGCTCTGTGCAAGTTTGAAATACAGCTAAAAACTAAATGAATCCAACGGGAAAACTTTAAATATGTGTCACAGAGATGATGTATCATAATTACCCCAGCAGTGACATATCAAAGCACATCAATACATTCTTCAGTGACTACAGCTTAGCCTATGATTATGTTTTAGGGAAGGATAATCCATCTCTCTGGGAGAGAAACAGTGCAAAACTAAGAAGTTATCTATCTCACAATGACCTCAATTTATATTCTTTGGAAATCTTTGGAAGAAAAGGAAGAAAACCTTCATGATTGTTTCTCCAAGAGATCCTATTTTTCTGTTTTGCCTAAACTCGAGTTTTAGAATGGAACCCACTAACTAATGAGGCAAAGGTGGACAAGTCTCCTATGTTTTTTTTCCTCCTGTTACATGGGGCGAGAGAAAAGTAGGACAGGGACCAAATTATTTCATTAGTATTGATCTTAATGGACTTCAAAAGACTGCAGGTCAGCCTGATGAATTATTATGGCTGAAGCCAGACAGATTATTTACATCATTTACTGATAAGTTTATCATTGTATTCCCCAAGATGTATTTTATTGCTTTTCAAGATGCATTTACTCCACTCTAACAGTTTTCACGCTGGAAGTCCAGTCCGATCTGACTAAAACCAATTAATAGGACAGAAAGCCATTGTGACAGAATGCCAAAAGATCTCTGCAATTAAATTATCTCCACAAACTAAGGAACTGTTTTTCTTTCACTTTGTTACATTATATAATAATATAATTCTGTAACATTAAGTATGTCTGATCCAAGATTTGAATTTGCACAACTACAGGAAAAAACAATGTATTTTGGTATACCTGTCTTCTACTTAGAACTTTACACGGCAAACGTATGGTCCTGCTCCTGACCATCTGTGCAATGTTTCGCCTGTTTCTCCTCCTTCCTGCCCCTGATGGGATTTTTCTGATTATATGAAAGTGATGTGTACTTTGCTTTCCCATGGTTAGAGAATACAAGTTCATGGAAAACGCCCCCGAGCCTTTTCTCCTTCAATTATAGGGATCAGTCAATATGGTTTCTTTAGGAAAAGGATAATTACTTGCATTTCTGCTTCTCAAGACTTTATTAAAATTGGTCTATTTATATCACTCTTCAGAGACTTTGGGAGTTGATAACTGTAGTGTTAAGGACAGATTATTTTATTAGTCCATCCCGTAACATGGGAATTCTTTAAACATCTTCTCAATCAGGAGGCTGAGGAACAGAAACAGAATATTCAGGAAAGAGATGTGAAAAGGCACAGGCAGCTGATTTTGCTTGCGTTGCTAAAGCCCAGACAACTTGAATTCTGACATCTCTTCATATCACAGGAGAAAGCTGAAACCCAGAAGCTGAACTACAGACAAACGAGTTCTCTACAGAAATAAGCTTTTCATGCAAAAAGTGAAAAAAGTTATTTGGAAAGAAATCCTTACATTTAGTTGAAATATGCATAAAACTTGCTGACAGAAGGTTAAATGCAGGAAGTAAAACAAGAACAATATTAATTATATAACTACATTTTTGTACAAGCAAGATAGTATATGTAACATGTTTGAGAATACACATGGATTCTAATTTTTAATCTTGGTTTTAAAATTTCCAAAAATTTAAGTATGGCCTTTTAGAAAAACCTTGCAAAAAACATCAGTTTGAGCATTAGTTACCAAGCAGACAGTGCATACACATCCCAGAGCACAACAGTTAAAACTGGCTGTATGTAAGAATTCATCCACAAGGGTAGATGTTCATAGCACTTACTGGAACATCAGCTGACACCTGACCATTTACATTCTTAAGAAGAATTGAAATCCAAGTCAATAATAAAAATGATGATAGTATGTAATATATTCTCCCCCTTTAGTTAGCTAGTACCCCAGGCACAACCTGCCACCCCTCCCTGAAACAACATTAAGAGTACTCCAATGGACAAAACGTTTTATACTAAAGAAAACCAGCATAATAGATTGCATTATCATTTCTACATTGAGCCAGTATTTTTCCTCTAGGAAAACAGAGATAACATTTAAGAATTCTTTTAGGTAAGTAGTAAGCTCTTAAAGCAGAAAGATCATCTTTGCAAGTTACAAAAGTTACGTGCATCCTATTGAACAGGTGAATGCCTGGCTGTGTAGCTGGTGCCATACTCAAGGTTTTGGCTTCTATTATCATGGATCTACCTGTGAGAAGCCGGGTTTTTTGGGAACTGATGGGATTCACCTGATCAAGTGAGGCAAGTGCCTCTTTGCCAACAAGCTGCCCAGACTTGTAATCTGGACTCAGTGGCAGAAGGGGATGGAGTTTTGAGCAATACAGACAAGCCAGGGGCAGCTGATGCATTAGGAACTGACTGGGAAACACCTGCGAAATGCTGCAAAGGAATTAGTGCTTGTTCCTCTAAAAGTGTGACATGGTCAACAGCCCAGCTGAAGTACCTCTATACCAATGCACACAGCATGGGCAACAAACAGGAGCTGGAAGCCACTCAACAGCTAGAAAGCTGTGATCTAACTGCTATCACTGAAACCTGGTGGGATGAATCACACAACTGGAGCACTACATCGATGGGTATAAACTGTTCAAAAGTGACAGGCAAGGAAGAAAGCCAGGGGGGTTGCCCTCTATGGAAAAAAAGTGGATTGACTGCACAAAGCTGTGTTTGAAAAACAGCGCTGAACAGGTTGAGAGCTTGCGGGTGAAAAATCAGAGGTCAAGCCAACAAAGGAAACCTCATGGTAAGCGTTTACTCCAGGCCACCCGATCAAGAGGATGCTGCCAAAGCATTCTTACTTCCACTACAGGAAGCATCCTGCTGGGAGACTTCAGTCACTCTGAAGTGATGTGTCTTTGCTTTTATTTACTATATAAGACTCTGTAAGTCTATTTACTTCTTAGCTTTTAAACATTCTTTCTCCCCACACCATTTGTTTGTTCAAAAATCTCCAGAAAGATTTGAGTTGCTATGAACACTATCTTTCCTGAACTCTTTGTTACTCTCTATCATTTCAAGCTCTGCTGTAGATGATGTCTTTTTTAGATCATGGTTTCTCAAAAAAAGAACTTAGTTGCAATCTTTTCGCACTAGTTTTAAGGACAAAAATATAAAAATATACTCCTCCCAAATATTGCAGGTTGCACATCCACATCATTATCCTCGATGTATTTTTAGGTTTTCAAGCCATTATCACCCCATAGCAGCACTTATCACTTTTCTGATTTGCATGTTCTAGAGATAGTCTCTGAAGCTGAGAAGGTTGAGATTTTGTAAATCTCTTCAAGTGTTATGAAATACATCCTCTCCACCCCTCCAAGGAGGATTCCAACACAGATCTTCAAGAAAATGAAGTCCAAAACTACAAAATACAGAACAGATCAAAAGCTACTCTTCTTTCTTCTGATTTGTAGCAATTCTTTCACATTTGCTCTATGTTATTTCTTTCACACCCCACTTCCAGAGGATTGTTTTCTCACACCTGCTCTCTTCCAAACATTCCTCTTTTAACATCCCTTTCCCCATTAGTTCTACAGAAAAACATTTTGATTCCATAAAGAGTATTTTCCTAATACATACAAGAATCCCAGAACGAAAAAATAATATTTAGGTTGTTGATCCAAAACTTACACAACAATACAGAAAAAATTAGAACCAAAAGACTATATAGTTGCTTTCTTTGAGGTCACAAGCAGAGTGTGGGACTGATATAATCTCAAATGCAGTCATGCCACAAGAATGTTAAAATAATGCTTTGGAACATAGCAGTGTTCAAATGACTCAGAGTTACTCAAATTAGTTTGCTCCATATATAATACACTTACTTTTCTTCTGAAGTCACACCTTACCTTTGCTTCCATACTGTTCTGGGGGCAGGTCATAAGGTACAGGAAAATATGTCGCTGAATCTTTACTTTCTGAAAGCATTTTCCCTCTCACATGGAAGTAACCTTTTTCCAATCCCTATGAAGGAAGAGAAACATACAGAAGGAAGACTTATTAGTTTTGGGGGAAAGAGACAAACCTAATCCATGATAGATTCTTTCGCAGTAAGTTATTTTAATAACTGAAATGTTTTGCCTCTGTTACTGAGATTAGATACTTCCTGAAGCACCTTCCTGTTTTAAGAACTCAGCTTCTCTTATTACTGATACTTCAGGCGTTTCTCTTTCTTTTTCATTCCTTGGCTTGGCCCCACATTGGATATACTCCATCTTCTCAATCCCTTACACATAGTTCACTAGGTAAACATGCTTGTGGCCTTGCTTGTGTGAGTAATTTATCCAGACTGCCTACAGTCTTTGCTAGGACCATACCGGTAGCATATCCCAATACAACAAAATGGTTTTTGCATAAAAGCAGACAGACATCGGAATAAAATTTTAGTTAGTAAACAAAATATTAACACCTTTGGTGTTTAATATTTAACTAGAGGAAAAGCTTTAAAAATTTTTTCTTTGCTGTTTAGTTTCATCCTGACCATATTAATTAGATGTTCTGTGTGCGTCATTAACTGAATTAAAATTAAACTTGTGGTACACAAATATTCAAACGCATGCTTGTCAAATATCTTGCATAACACCATCCACGTACACTAAAAAAAATTAATGAAGATTTAAAACAGCTTGCATAATAGTTTCAAAGACTACACTCATTAAAATGACAGTTGATTTCAAACAAGGTTAAGGACTGCAAAAAAAAAAGCTATAATGCAATACAATACAAGGACAGATAGATTTAAAGTGATTCAAGTAACTTTGGCAGATGATCCTGTTTAGGCACTTCTCCCAAGAAATTGGATCCCATTCATCAATCGTAATGAATTATACAAAAGCAAATCTCCAATACTGAGATTTCCAATAGCCTATTGTCAATCAAGTACAATTTGATTAAAATATACTAAAAGTTTAAAGGCTATCAAACTTTTATTATTTATTTCTAAGACATTACTGAACAACTGTATTTTTCTTTCTAAAATCGTAGAAGGTGTTGGGTTGGAAGGGAACTTTAAAGGTCATCTAGTCCAGACCCCCCACAATGGGCAGGGACATCTTCAACTACATCAGCTTGCCCAGAGCCCGATCAAACCTGGGGCATCTACCACATCTCTGGGCAACTTATTCCAGTGTTTCACCACCCTCACTGTAAAAAGACTTCTTCCCTACATCTAGCCTCTTTAGTTTAAAACTATTACTCCTTGTCCTATTGCTACAGGCCCTACTAAAAAAAAATCTGTTCCCATCTTTCTTGTAAGTCCCCCTTAAGTATTGAAAGGCCGCAATAAGGTCTCCCCAGAGCCTTCTCTTCTCCAGGCTGAACTCCAACTCTCTCGGCCTGTCCTCATAGGAGAGGTGCTCCAGCCCTCTGATCATTTTTGTGGCCCTCCTCTGGGCCTGCCCCAACAGGTGCATGTCCCTCCTGTGCTGAGGGCTCCAGAGCAGGACGCAGTACTCCAGGTGGGGTCTCACCAGAGCGGAGTAGAGGGGCAGAATCACCTTCCCTCAACCTGCTGGCCACGCTTCTCTACGCAGACAGGATACAGTTGGCTTTCTGAGCTGCAAGCACACATTGCCAGCTCATGTCTGAATATAAACTTATACTCTATCCAAGCTGTAGGATCCATCAGTCCAAGTTTTACTAGATTAACTGTTTTGTGACAGTACAAACACACTTAATTACCACTAAATAATCCCATTTTATCCAAACATACATGCTGCTTGAATTGATAGTCCCATCTATATACAATATTTCACAATACTGTAAGTTCTTCTTTACCGAAGTTATACTTCAAATATTAGCATCGTAAATTGGAGGAAGCAACATCCATATGACCACACAAAGGAGCCTCACACCTTTTTCTTGAGTATTCAAAAAGCATAGTAACAGAAAAAAGGGAGAGCTGCCAAAGACAATGTCAATCTGTGTTACAGCAGTTCTAGCAAGTCAGTTCAAGAAGCTCCTTTTATAGATGCTTCTTTTGTCTCTTGACCCAAAGTAACAGGAAACAACCAGTTATGATATAAGGAATACTGTGTATTATTTCAAGGACTAGGTAAAAGCCACTACCTTTTAAACAAAAGAAGAGGGGAAACAAACAAGGTCCATGCTAAAGGACTGTGCAAATAAAAATCCATTTTAAACTTCCCCTTCTTATACCATTAAAGTCAGTGGAATTTTGATAAAACTTCATTAAAACCAGGCAACAGCCTTTTGTAGAGCTTAGCCTTTAAGTAAAGTATGTTCAAAAGAAACCAGTGCAAAAATATGAGATTATTTTTTAAAGCTCAAATATCAATTCAGTTGGTGGGGGGGGGGGGTCTCGGTGGTGTGCAGTCCTAGATAATGTTCGTAAGGTGACATTTTCTAAATTGCAAACTAAAATAAGGTTTGTATGAGGCTTGATTGCCCTGAGCACCTGTGAGCTTTTCTCTTGTCTTCTACATGCAGCTATGAGAGAAATGTGGAAAGGCAGGGTCGGCTTCTCTGCTGTATCGTGAGTTGGTTCTTGTTCTATAATGAACTTTCGTGTGCCTCATCAAGAGCACCAAAGTTGCACGGCTGTTGCCTGGCACCACCTGAGTCTGAAGTTTGTATAACCATCGCTATCAAAGCACATTGTGTAGAACACCACCTACTTCGGCCTCTACATACATACATAGTAATCTCGATTTAAATCAAGTATCAAGAACTATGCCACATGTATTCCACTCTGAATTCCATAGCAGTGGGTAGTTTTCACACAACATTAAAGAAAAAAAAAATCACCACTTGTAGGACATTTTAAATCTCATTTTCTTTCCTGTTATCCTTTTTTTTTAACCCAGTAATGTTTTTGTTTCTGCTTCATTTCTTGTACCCTCTGGGCCCTGTTGTTACCTCAGTGTGTTTCTTTTCAGACATTTTGTTTCCTTCTCTTATTCTACACTTTTTGCTTTCCTCTTCCTTGTTCTTCCTCAATAGTCACCAGTTATATTTTCCGCTCCTCCAAGAGTCTTTTTCCTTCTCTGATGCTGTCCTCCAACCCTGCTGGACTCTATCAGTTGATCCCAAAATTGTTTTATTTGTCTGTCAGAATTTAACCTGCAGAGATGTTCCATTCAGGAAATGCTACTCTAAGAAAAAATACTTACTTTTCCTCAAAACATCCTGGAATAAGAATCTAGGTTATGGAATACATTCTTTAACAAGGCTCTCTGAGGAGATTCACATGCTTTTGAAAATAATTCTCACATGTCTATCTTCACACAGAAATTTAAATAAGTCGCACATTTTGTCTGTTTTGAGCATTTCCTGGCTATTGACAGCTCTCATTGCCATTTCCAAAAAACAAAACAGCAAGATCTTGCCTAAAAAAATAAATAAATAAAAAATCTGCCGGCCTTTTAAATTTTCCTCAGCCATATTCTATTCTTTTAGAATTTTTCCCTCTGCAGCTATGTTTTATTCTTTGACAGCTGCTCACAGGAATACATTTTGAAATGTTAAAAGATACATTTCTCAGTTGTGAAAGCTTTTTTTTTGTACTTATGAAAGTTTAGATGCTGTTGTGGGTTCTATTATTGCCTTATCATACATTGTAAAAGCAGGCACTGGGAGGAAGAATGGGAAAAGGAAGTAGAACAGCTTTTAAAATTCTGCTTCCCAGCCTTTTTTTGCCCCAAACACAAGGCAGATTGCAGACTACAAAAAACATCACAGAAGACACAAGGTAAGAATTGCTATCCCTACTTGAGTGGGAAGTAACACTGATATCACTACACTATTTTGATACTACTGAAGTAACTCCTACAGGAGGCAGCAAATTATTCCACTGGATGATTATGGGCCAATCCTTTCCCATGCCAGCAAACAGAAAAAAAAGCCCACCCACTCTTCGACAAAACTATTTAAAAACCTCATTAGTTTGGGCAGTAAAGAATTAAGGATCCACACAAACTTTTACAGTGACCATGCTCCTCCAGTCAGGAGAATAAACAATGAAATCCTTCCTCAACATTGAGGTGCATTTATTCAAAACAGAGCTTTACCCAACTATATCAGAACCTTTTTTGTAAGAAGCCCACAGTGCCAAATTCAGGTATTTAAACCCAAAGTTCCTCGGCTTGGAAAACATATCTCTGGGTGTCTTTACCACTGGAGTTTGAAAACCTTGTAGCAGTTCTGTGAATGCCAAAAGAAAGGTTTAACATCCTAAAGTCCACATATAAAAATCTTGATTTACCTACAATGTATTTATTTCCCCCAGCCCCACTCTATTTCATACAGGAAGAAGACTTCATCTGAAACTAGAGAAATCAAAAAATCACAGAATGGTAGGGTTGGAAGGGACCTCTGGAGATCATCTAGTCCAACCCCCCTGCCAGAGCAGGGTCACCTAGAGCAGGCTGCACATTTAAAAGGAGGAAGTGGTTCTACATTACTTTGGAAGTTAATGTTACAGTCAAAGAGCTTAAGCTACTTTATTTTGCTTCTGGTCTACGTTGAGCTACGGCTGAAGGTGCTAGGTTCAGTTGTTTGAACTCAGCAAAAATTTAACAGTTCAGTTCTGATGATAATACACACACAATGGCTGGCTGCTCTCTAATTCAGATTCACCTCATACACCCATGCAGCACAAGCAACTATTAAAGAGTATTTTACTCATTACCAGTGAGAATTCACCATCAAATACAGCATTTCAGAATCTGAAATGCTATTGTTAATTGTCTGTGACTGATTATCTAGATATAACTGTAGCATCTGATAGCACTAGGTAGGCAGTACCGAGTAAGTTCTCAGTTTAATAGCAACTAGTATATTTCTCCGAGTTTGTATTTCCAAAAGCTGACTGGCTAGTACCATACTCTTAAACAGACCTTTTAGAAGACTTAAGTATTCCACAAACTTTTATACCATTTCACAGGTCAAGCTCAGTTTATCTGACAACCTTATCAGACATCAAACCTGTAACGAGGAATTACTTAGTTAAAATCTTTAAAATCTTATTTAAAACTCTTTCCATTAGACACTTCCAGGATCTTTCAAACAAAATAATTACTGCAGTGTGCTTACCAGGACTCCATACTGTTAGGGGTTCTCTCAACATGCTTCATATGTTAAAGATGCAATTTATTTCAGCCTCTGGAAAGGAACCCCCAGCAGCTGAAAGAGTAAGCTGAACTCAAGTGAGAGTGGAGATGTAGGAGGTGAGAAATAGAAATGGAGATAGAAAGGAAAATACAGTTCAAGCACAGGACATGATGATTTTTATAAAAATTACTTTTTAATCAAGAGAAACTTGTGATCCAATGTCAGCATCAGCTGATTTTTCCCTAAACTAAAATCGTAAATGATGACAGCTGCTGCTATGTTGAGAACAACCATTCAACATATTTCTGAGAGTCTACATTAGCGCACCAGGCCAAGACCCAACCTCAAAGCATAAGTTCTGGAAACATTTTAAACGAGACAAAAACTGGCAGTCAACAGATGGCAAGCGAGGAACGATCCACTTCCAAATTTGTATTCAGCAGAAAATAGAAGGCACAAAACACAGAGCTAGTGGAGTTTTTAAGATTAGGAATATTAAGCGTGTGCTATGCAAATCTTAACTTCTACCAGGTAAGTGTCATTAACTTTGTGATCAAACTGCATGAAACAACCCGAAGAAACAGAACTATCAGAAATTGTATTAAATTGGTATTCCAATAGCTAGAGCATTCTGAGTCTCTCAAGGCCTAGGAATGCCCAGTTATGTTTCAAAGCACTTCATCTAGTTCATTTAGCACTGGGAACAGGCTGCCCAGAAAGGTTGTGGAGTCTCCTTCTCTGGAGAGATTCAAAACTCACCTCAGTGTGATACTGTGCAACCTGCTCTAGGTGACCCTGCTTTAGCAGAGGAGTTGAACTACATAATCTTGAGAGGTCCCTTCCAACCCCTATCATTCTGTGATTCTGTATATTTATTTCTAATTGCAAGCTAACTTTAAAAATTCCATTTCTAAAAGTGTTAGTCTATTCCTAGTTCTCCGTTATTTTCACCTAAGACTACTCTGCCACATTGTGTGTTAAAACCACACTGAACCAACAAAAGTCTTGACAACCAGACTAAGTTATCAAAGAAGCACTTCTAATACAGAGTTAAGTGCAGGTCATATACATAAGAGATTCACAAACTAAGTATCAGATGAATGCATGTACATAAGGCAAACGTTAACATTTGTCTCTCTGACTACCTCCTTTTTATCATGTGTCTCTGCGGGCACTTCCCAGTGAAGAAAGGAAAGACAGCTGCAGTCTCTCTCCCCACTTTGCTCCCATACGCATTGTATCACTTGTCAACTGACGGGTGACTTTTTTTTTCTGGTTGCCAGTCTTCACAATTAAGTATCAATATGAGGAAACAAACTTAAGTATTCTCTTCCAAAATAAGTATTAAATGTTACATATTCTTGCAAGTTTTACACGAGCTTCAATTAAGTTGTGTTCTGTGTCTCGAGTTTGAGTTTCAGACCTGCCTCACACACACTAGAAGATTTTAGTACAGCCACCTGTATAGGAGCACATATTGGTGAGCTTTCTATAATTTATGTGAGATGAGAGTTGAGGGCTGTAAAGAAAGCCTCGTAACTCACACATAGCATTTGACAAAATGTTTGACAAAATCAAACTAAACTTTATCGTGAAGTGCGATATTATGTTTCTCATGTGTATGCATTTCTGTCAATTCTGGACAAACAACTTTCTTACTCACTTGTTGAAAAACAATCAGAAGCTAACCTTTTACATACCACTTTGTAAAAATACAGCAGGCCAAACCGACTCAGTGGGCGAGGAGAGCCTTGAGAACGTCAGTGTCACAGATTTGTATCTGGATCTGTTTTCCAGATTTATACCTGCACCTCACATGCACCATTGTCCCTCCACTCACTACCCTCCTAACCCAAATAATAAAGAAAAAAATAGAGAAAAGCAGTAAGAATGATCAAGCAATCTTCACCCTAGGAGCAACTAAGCAGGCTAAGGACTCTTTAGCCTAGAAACTGAAAGAGTGGTACAGAAAAGATCACATGGTTATTGCATTTTTTAATGCAAGAAGAAGGGAAGGCCATCAAATGAAACTGATTTTCAGAACACTGTGCTTCATGTGACATTGTTAAGTTGTGGAACTCAGCCAGAGCAGGTTGTGAATTCTAGAAACTTATAGGCATTTAAGAGAAGACAAGAGACACTCACAGAAATGCCTATAGCCTCTAAGTCAAGAAATCTTCAGGGATAAACTGCAACACACATGCCTGCCCATTATACTTTTCCACAAGCATCTGCGTTTGGCCACTGATAGTTTTGAAGTGTGCCTTTGATATGACAGAGTAACAGCTTCTACTCCCCCAACAGTGGCTACTTTAAAGTAACCAGTGTGACAAAAAGGGAAAGATCTGGGGGCTTAGCTCTACCATTTGTTTCACACAATGCATTTTCCTCAGCCAGGTCCTAGCCATTTATGCCTATTTTCATCCAAAACTTCCCTGATCAGCCTTCTCCGTAGGCTCTGGTTCTAAAGCCAAGCCAAAAGAAGGTTATGTCAGTATGATCCTACACACCTCCCTGCTCTCTGCCCCCTTGAACTTGTCCTTCCTACTTCTTCCTTGCATTAGCACTCACCTGATCATACTGAACTGGTTCATGCAACAACACTTTGAAAACGCGTGCAATTTGGTTTTGGCCAGTCTGAGCTGGTTTAAAGCCCAAGGAATCCACTGAGCACCAGTGCCACTACAACTAAGGAAGCAAAGAGAGCCATAGAGAGGCTACAATCATGGTAGGGCCAACTGATGATGTAGTTCCACATGTTAAGCTAAAAGCTCTATTGCTTTGACATGTTTGAGATAAGCCAGATTCCAACCTACCTTATTAGGTGTTTAATTCTCTAAACAGATTGATCTGCTGAGTCAGACAGGTACAGCAACCTACTTGTCACCAGAACGTGATCCTGAGCTGCAGCAAAGCTTCACTATATATTATTCTTCCTAGACTGAAAGCCTAAGCCTGCAGCAGTTGTAGGTTTAAGGAAGAGAGGCCTTGAACAAACAGAAATGACTGCCACAATTCTAAGAGTTTCAGCGTCCTTTCAGCAAATCCAAATTCATCCTACAACTACTCAATAAGATCAAGATCTTGGCCAGGTTTGTATAAGTAACTTTTGTTGTTTTGATCTGATGTACAGAAATTGGATTAATTTACTCTAATGAGTAACTAATTACTTCAATTCCTGCTGAAGGCTCCTTTTTTACTGAATATAGTTATAAATTTCCATAGACTTTTATGAGAAAGGAAGGCCCAATAGTCAAAATTCTCATCTCTAAAGGTTAATGACACTTTTAAAATGAATGATTTTTTGACAGATTGAGATCCCAAGGGTCAGATCCTATCACTAGAAAAATCTACTGCAGAGTATCATTAGACTGAAACACAGCCTTAGAGCAAGTTATGGATGCTAAATTAAGTCTCATTTAAAGACATCTGGAACCATCTTCTTGAAATGCTGACTCCTAAAGCCGCATTAAAGAAAAACTTCATCAAAAGCAAAGTGTCTACTAAAACATCACAAGTGTATTTAATTAATGAAGGCCTGTCACTGTAATGACAGCAGCTTGTACAGATATGCTCGAGGCAGCCTTAAACTAATGTGGAAACTACTAGCAGAGTGATCATAACATGCTACTTACTATGTCTCTGTATTAGCTCCAGTTCTTGGACAGTTTTGCCAATTTGTACTGAACTCTACTGCTATAACCATCAACTGGCAATTCTCAAGAAAGAAACATCCTGCGTACATTAAGCTATTTTTGGTTCTCAGATATAAGATCGTGTTATGCATGCATCATAAGGATAAATTTACGCTGCAATAAAAACCATCAGCCATTCAAATCCTTGATGCCTACAGTTAAGTTTGTTGTCAGCAGTTCTCATTCACTTGTTGGTAGTGACTCACCTTCCCGATACGTTTCCGCACTCTCCAAAAAGCCAATGGGTTCCCAAACAACCACACTCCACTCCACCCCCAACCCATGCAGCTTGCTTACACTTCTATAACCATGTTAGGGGTACAAGTGAAAATTCAGTTTTGAAAATACTGGCCCCTAGATGTTGCATTTGACACTGACTATGTTCACTATAAGTTGTGTTTATTTTCAACTTTAATAAGAAACCACAAAGCAGCACAGATACCGTATTTTGTCATAACAATTTTTTCCTATTAGATAAGGTAGACACTTCCAAGGTGAATGCTAGAACTTCATTATTGCTTTAAGGTTGACAAGTCCTATAGGTGTTAGATAAGACAGCACAGTAACACTATTACAGTCTTAAAGCCTGAAATGTTTTTCTAAGGGACAGTCACAACAATCAGATTGTAGGGAGCAGTGGAGTAGATTGGCAGTGGATAAATCCTACTTCTCCAATTAATCTGATATTACCCTGCAGGCATACTATACAAGATTAAAGTTCCTGCTTCCAGTGTATGAAATATATTGATTCTCCCTCCTTTTTGCTACTACAAACATTAAAAACAAAATAAACATTTTTCATCCCCTTACTTAACGGTCAAATTTTCAGCAGTGACTCATTTGCACTGCAGGAAGTTTTCACATCGCTTGCTACTTCAGCTAATGTCAAAAATAAGAGTGCTATATAGCAATGGGAGAATTTGATCTTTTCCTGAACATAGAGAGGATTAGAATAGGAACATCCTTACCACCTTTTCCAAAAGGCTGATCAAAAGGAAAAAACTGAATGCCAGAAGTCCAGGACTCTTACACATTTAAAAACTAAGTGTCCTCTGGGGTCCATTTCATTCACAAATTTAGAGTGTGCGTAAGAATGTAGAATGCAGCAAGAATTGTTGGAAAGCCTTTAAGATTCAAAGCAATGCAGCCCTCTTACACCAAACAGAATTATCTCTAGTCCCTAAACAGAGGTTTGGCAAAGAAGGGAGAGAAGAGGTCACATTTGTGCAGTGTTTCAGTGAAACCTTTCCTCTCACAAGAGCAGATCCAACCAATGTCGTCTTTGCTTCTCACCCTGATGACCACGAGGCTTGAGCTTCATTAGGAACTGTTTACCCAAGAGCATTCACCAAAACTGTTTTTACTGTTGTCATTACTAGTAGAGTAAGTACTCATTGGATTTATAGCAGAATCTATCTCTAAATTTTCTTGTGTAACCAGGCCTGCAGGCTTCTGCTAAAGGCTGGAGCAGATGCTTAAATAAGTATCCAGTGTGTTTTTAATCCTCAGTAAACTTAGCTTAGACATTATATTTAAAATCCAGTTATTTTGATGCAACACAAGAATAAAGATACACTTCCATTTTTAATAATTCTCAATCTCTTAAATGGCTAAGTGGATTTTACTCCAACTGCTAAGATTGGACTGCAAGCAGAAACAAAAACATTAAAAATTTTGGTCTAAATAAACACTCAGAATGATGACAGGGTCATTAATAGCAGAAAGATCTAACTAGTTTGCAAAGAAGGTAGAGTTTTAACTTCAGATTGCTGAAACTTTCTAAGGGTCATGTGCTTCAGAATATTTTCTATTTCTGCCAAAAAAAATTAGATGCTCCTGAACAAATAATTCTGTTCATCAAAATGAATCCTGAATTTAGAATGAAACTGAATTAGTTATAGAAAAATTTGCAAGAATGAGATAAAAAACATTAAGACTTACAATTTTAGGCTTGGGGAAGAAAATTCAAGTTCTTCTTACATATGTTTTGGCTCTCTGCAAAATGTTCTGGTGATCTCCCCCCTCCCCTGCTCCACATGCAAGAAATCCTGCGTAGAATGCAAGATTCAGGATGGAATACAAGCCAAACGTTCTCATAGTGGGTTTTTTTTGAGTGGCAGTGGTGTGTTTTTGTGGGTTTTTTTGTGAAAATTTTGCAGATTGCTCAGATCTGGAAGAGGTATAGTCAACTCTTGGCAAAAAGACTAACTCAATTATTCCTGATTTTCTACCAATTTGAAGTATGTTTTCCAAAACTAGCAATGCATGGAAAAGCCAGAGTCAGAACAAGAATATTCAAATTATGTAAAACGACTGCACAATCTGGTGATCACTTGTGTTCATACAAAAAACTGCATCCACTAAGTGCAATCATACCAGTACCGTACGAAAATTCTGTTTGGCAGCATTTGGAAATCACAGTGGCCAACTTTTTAGAACATTATTTTATCCCTTGAGGTCAGTTGCTGTTAAAAGTCAAATCTTTTTGCACAATTTTTTTGCCCAACACTTCATTATTCTGTTATTAGTAGTTGTTTACACAAGTGACTTTTTTTTTTATGAGTGCAGTGATATCAAAACCAATGCTTCCTACTATAGGAAGTTGTAGGATTTTTCTTCTTTCAGAATCTGATCAATGGATTTTCTCTAAGAGTTTTCTTCCACATAAACCATGATAGAGAATGATGTCTGAGATTGCCTCTAAGGTTCACAATATCAGAAACCACACTACTACATAAACTCCTTAATAAATGTCAAGAATGAGATACAGGAGTTCGGTAGCTACAGACAGAAACCATCAATCTTAATACTGCAACCTTAGGAGACTGCAATTATACAGTTATGGTAGGTAAACATTTTTACGATGTCATAATATTAGTATATATTCATTTGAGAGTACATTACTAATCAACAGAAATGAAGAAACATTATGCGAACATCCGTGAATATTATCTAGGAAAGATGTATTCATCAGAAAAATACTTCTAAGGACTTTTAGAATACAAATGCTTTTTCAGAGAAACTTACAATTTCTTCTCCAGAAAATAACTTTCAGAGAGGAAGGAGTTTGAATGGTTTCTGGTCATAGACTAACTGCTGTTGATAACATTTTGGTATGAAGAGGTTCATCAGACAGAAGGAGGAATCAACAATAGGAACAAGAGACTCACATCTCCCCACTATCAGGCAGTAGATCTAAATAAGACAAAAAACCCAATCTAAACAAAAAAGGGAAGCTTTTTTCTTAAATACAGTGCACAACTAAATCACAGGACTCACCACCACAGGATTCTGTAGGGGGCTAAAAACCAGCAAGAGTAGTTCAACAAGGAACTTCTTGTGTTAAGAGAATAAGCCAAGTTGTGACCACTAACTGTCATGGTCTGGATACAATTCTCATCCTGGAAAGACTTTAAAATAAATAATAGGGAACATATACTGAAGAGGTATAACATATATACTGTTTATTGTGCTAATCCCATGACATCTGCTACAACTGCACTGAGACTAGACTACAAGCTAGATGGACCTTAGTTACCATGAAAACATTTCATGTCTCCCAATCCTCTGCTCCACACATTAGAATAATACTTATTTGGGGTCAAACTTGTGTCTTCTTACATACTGAGAGTGCTGTCACATAGGTTAGGAAGATACAGTCCTTCAGCTTTTAAAAAGCCTTTTATGTTCCTAGATTTGTATTGGAGATTTTAGAAGATGCATTTGAGAACTTGTTAAAGCAGAAAGTTTTAGAAGACACGGTCACATGGCTTTGCAAATGAATTTCAGGGAGCAAGAACAGCAATCAATGAAACATTAGGAATTGTTTTCCAAGCTACAACCCACATGCATCACTTCAATGTGAATATGCACTCACAGCCTAGTTTTAAGAAGCACGAAAGAAGAGATTTGATCATCCTTTCCAGCAACATTTCGTATGTATTACAATTTTAGAATGTTATTGCTTTTCAGTAACACGACAAAAGTCACATCAATACCAAATCCATACTCGTTCTGTAGGAAAACAGACTGTTTCTATTTTAAAGAATACTTTGCATAAACTCCACTTGCTATGAGCTTTCTAACCTGGAAACACAGAACCTAGAAAGTAGATTATTCAGTCACATTTGTATTCGTCAGTATTTGCAGATTCTCAGCATATCCCAGGATTTGTACTTGAACTACAAACTTACAAATGCTGAAGGCAAGAAAAGGACTCCAAGTTCATAAGAACGGATCATCAGTTGGGTGCCATTTTTCTCCAGAGCTCCCCAAGCTGCTTTAGATAGATTGGCACTGCGAAGAGAAACAAAGCATTTCAGTGAGGCATAATCTTTACAGCAGAAAATGCTTAAGTACCACAGCTATAGCAATGCACTTTTAGCAGGAGAACTTCAGTTCAATCAGAACAGTCTTTTCATAAAAAGCGATTTGGGTGTTATTCCTTATTGCTATTTTTACAGCATAGTGGGAGCGGCAGAGACAATATATAGAAGGTTATTCATACAACCCATGTAGGTAATTATACAAGCCTACTTGTATCATACAAATCCGCAAGACAAATTTAGCCTTTTGAATCTTCTCTGCACATTACAGAAAGGAACTTCCAACCTCTCAGTCTCACCTCTGTGCAAGGGAAGATCATGGAACAGATCCTTCTTGAAGCTACACTAAGGCACATGAAGGTCATTTGAGGCGGTGACTCGAGACAGCCAGCATGGCTTCATCAAGGGCAAGCCCTGCCTGACCAACCGCGGGGCCTTCCATGGTGGAATGACTACATCAGTGGACAAGGGAAGAGCTACAGCTGTGATCTGTCTGGACTACTGTAAGCCCTTTGACACAGTGCCCCACAACATCCTTCTCTCTAAATTGGAGAGATAGGGATTTGGTGGGTGAGGAATCGGTTGGATGGTCTCATCCAGAGGGTAGTGGTCAATGGCTCAATGTCCAGATGGAGATCAGTGACAAGTGGTGTGCCTCAGGGGTCCATACTGGGACAAGTACTATTCAGTATCTTCGTCAACAACAGACAGTGTGATCGAGTGCACCCTCAGCAAGTTTGCAGATGACACCAAGCCGAGTGTTGTGGTTGACACATCCAAGGAATGGGATGCCATCCTGAGGGACGTGGACAGGCTTGAGAAGTGGTCCTGTGTGAACCTCGTGAGGTTCAACAAGGCCAGGCGCAAGGTCCTGCACCTGGGTTGTGGCAACCCTGGTTATCAATACAGGCTGGGGGATGAAGGGATTGAGAGGAGCCCTACCAAGAAGGACTTACGGGTAGTAGTGGATGAAAAGCTGTACATGAGCCAACAATGTGCACCTGCAGCCCAGAAGGCCAAATGTATCCCTGGGCTGCATCAAAAGAAGCGTGGCCAGCAGGTCAAGGCGGGTGATTCTGCCCCTCCACTCTGCACCTGGAGTACTGCATCCAGCTCTGGAGCCCTCAGCACAGGAAAGACGTGGACTTGTTGGAGTGGGTCCCAAGGAGGGCCACAAAAATGATCAGAGGGATGAAACACCTCTCCTACGAGGACAGGCTGAGAGAGTTGGCGTTGTTCAGCCTGGAGAAGAGAAGGCTCTGGGGACACCTTATTGCAGCCTTTCAATAAAGGGGGCTTACAAGAAAGATGGAAACAGACTTTTTAGCAAAGCCTATTGAGATAGGACAAGGGGTAATGGTTTTAAACTAAAAGAGAGTAGATTTAGACTAGATATAAGGAAGAATTTTTTTTCCTTTTTTTTTTTTTTTAACAATGAGGAATGCCCAGAGAGGTGGCAGATGCCCCATCCCTGGAAACGTTGAAGGTCAGGTTGGACGGGGCTCTGAGCATGCTGTTGTAGTTGAAGATGTCCCTGCTCATTGCAAGGGGGTTGGACTAGATGACATTTAAAGTTCCTTTCCAACCCAAACTATTCTAAGATTCTATGAACTTGGTATTGATAAATAGCTTCAATTTGATGACTTCGGTAAATTAAAGGCTAGCTCAATTATGACTAGTTACACTATAATACATTTAGTACAGAGCAATTTTGCAAGTGCAAATTTTTTTTGCTCCTGGCATTTTATTCTTTTGATATATTTATGAAAACAAGTGTTTATTGAAGAGGTATTTTTGGTTTAATGGCACCATGTTACAGTTAATCCTTCATCAGTATCTGCTATGAAGTACATCAAGTTGGGAGTCAAAAAGTAAGTGCAAGTCAAAACCAACTTCTATAGCAAAATAGAAAACTTAAACATTATGTTTTAACTGACAGACATAGTGGATGCTTTTTGATAGTAGCAAATGGTGGAATAGAAGAAACATAAGAAAAAATAGAAGCAACCATGAATTTCTGTATTAGTTGGACTCACCATCACTTTTGAACGACTTAAATCCTTTAAAAAAAAGACCTTAATCACTACCATTGCAGGCAACAGTATCAATAAGTGACGAAATTTAAAAAGCCAGAATATAAAGAGGGAAAAAAAGATTAAAGTAACTGAGCATTTAAAAGTAAGGATACAAAGATCATGATCTATAGTATATAGGGTTGCACAAAAATCAGTTTTGGCAAAACGGGAAGATATCTGTATTTTTCATTCACAATAAGACATTCTCCCACATCACAAAATTTATCGCTCCCTCTTTTGTCTTCTTTAAAAGACTAACAGTAGAAATACAAAGCTAGACTACTGAACAACTCAATCCGACAAAAGGTCAGATTCCAATTATTAGGTATCTACATGTTTTGTAACAATAAGGCAGCGCAAGGATAAACTTACGCTTAACTCATACCTATTTTGTACAAACCAGCACATTCATGTACAGCATATGTTAAAACTCAACCCAAGGTTTAAAAATACTTATCACTTAAATTGATGCTGAACCCTGAAATTGGCAGTTACAGCTTAGACAAGATTTTGGTGCGATTGCCAACAGTTCCTAACATAATCATTTCAACTTGCAGCCCCAAAAGGGACATGCGATGAAGAAACATTAAATATAGACAAACATTCATATCACTACTTACAGTATTATGAGGATTAGGCAGTAACTCACCAGGGCCTGCAACTGACAAGAACTTTATAGGTAACTTTTTTTTTTTGAGAGGTGAATGGTTAGTTGTTTACCTTGTAACTAAGAACCACGCAATCTTCTGGAAATCAGGAGAGGGTCTCATGTATGTCTTAATGTGGGGTATAGCATGACTTCGACCTGAGACTTCTGCTGACCATTTGCTAGAGAAAGGAAAGGAATTCTTTTCATATAAAGTTTTATTTTGAGGTCTAAAAAAATACCATACTACAGTGCCACATTTTCAGTAATACTATCCTATACTTGTCCCATTTAATACTTGTTGCCCCTACAGAAAGGCTGACAATACTTTATTTAACTGATTTTTTTAATCCTGAGATCCAATCTTACTAGAAGTCAGAAGGGCAGGATTATTTTATTTTCTTTACAAACAAACCAGACAGATATTCTCCTCGGTGTATCAGGCTCTCCTAACAAGTTTTTCCATTCCTCCACTACAGCTAGCACTCAAGAAATAAGACTATCACAATGGTTATGCCTTTAAGCAAAGGAGCTCAGCACCAAATTAAACCTAGCAAAATTCCCCCAGCTCATTACAATTTATTACACATGAAGTAAAGGCAAGAAGCAACTGATAGATTGTTGACACGACCCTTCCTCTTCCCTTTTCTGTGCCCCTAAGCCACTGAGAAATTTGAGGGCTTAAGAGAGTAGCAGTCATATCTATGCATATATACAAAAACTAGTTTAAAACAACCACCCGTTGCTGCAGCAATTCTGCATCAACGCTCCAGAACTAAACTGTAAGCAAGCAGTAAATGCATGTACATAACTGAAGGTATGAAATCATGGTATTTAGAAGCACATTCCACTCACAGCTGTCAGTCCTCACTCAAAATCAGGAAGAAGGCTTCCAAATACACCTTCCTCCACCCAGAGACTTTTCTTTCCTCAGTCTGGAATATAATAGGCTCTGGTTTTGTATGTCACAATTTTGTTTCTCTAATTTAGCATTCTCTTCTAAAAGGCAAATCAAAAAGAACTGATCAGCTCCAGAATACCTCTGAAGTGAATGGTGTCCATTTAAAAACATACGAAGGTTGAAGCGGAAGGGCTGTAATTATTTACCCAAGTTGACTTTCAGGACTAACTTTTACATGAGTTAAGTCAAGATCAGGGTTAAGACCTACTTATTTTAACAACCCTATCCTCTGATGAAGGAAAGAACTGTTTCTGAGAACTGGTCCCGTATTCCTAAAGGGCAAGAGCTAAAACACTGTATACATATTTGGAGCAAACTAGACATCTTTGTATTTTGATGCTAGCCACACTGAAATCTGTTTTTGAAGAACAGACTAAGATACATATGATACAGAAACAGCTAACTAAACTTGTGTTCTCCTACAGAACTCCACACATTACATACATACAGATTGTAAGGTTATACCATAAGTCAACAACTCTTAGTAATAGCTTTTCTCTCACAACTAACAGTTTAGGTAAACATCTTTAAGGCACAAAAATAATTAGGTAACTCCAGTAACATTGCAGAAATGAAAAAAAAAACCCAACAGGAAAACCAGTAGAACTGGGAACTGAACACAGATTTTGTTTAGATCTATCTCACTGCCTTTGTTGAGGACAAACATCTCCCCGCTATTAACTGCAATAATTTTGAGATACTACCTCAGTCCACTGCTTTTTTGCCTCCTTATCTTTGACAGATACAATTAAGCACTGTTTTATCAAGAGTACTACCCACTTCCCTTGCATTCTACAGTAATCTAATTGCAGTTGGTTTCAATTACAAGTGATTGAAACTGGTATTCCAGAAAGTTAAAATCAGAAAGCGGAGCATACATTTTGGCCATATTTTTTTTTATAGGACAGCAGAAATATGTAAGGACAAAAAGGGAAAGAAAGTGATTATGTTCTTTGATCACATTTGGTTGGTTTGGCAGGGGGTTTTTGTTTGGTGTTGGTTGTTTTGTTTTTTTTTTTTTTTTAAAGTAATTACCTCATTGAAAAAACTCTGATACTTTTAGAAAAAGCATTATTATCAAAGAAGTATTTAAGAAATGTCTTCCCTTCAGCCTAAAAGTCAGTTTATCTCCAGACTGCATAATGCAATGATAAACCAAAAGAACTGGAAGGGGTTTCAGATGAGTACATTATCTCATTTAATCTATTCTTAATACAGCTAAATTTCAACTTCACCATGGAACCTTCCTGGCATATTTTAGAATAAAAAAAAGCCAAAACAGATTACAAAAAAGCCTAAACTAAAATACAAGAGCAGTTGCTTTACACAGCAAGGATGAGAGCATATGTCAATGTAACAATTTCAAGCTACTTCTAGTCAAATTGGCTTAACACATTCTAAGCTGTAAACTTCATCAGAATGCAGCTGGCAGACGACGTACACAGGCCTGATCTCATCACGTTGCAGTAAACTTCAGGCATATTCAGTCTCATCAGAGATAAATATGGTAAGTTAAATGAAACCAGCTTTGAGAAGTTTCACGGAGCAAAACCACAGCTTGAAGAAGTTATTTTTTTGACAGTTAGAGGTCATGGTACCATGAAAACTAAAAGCTCAGGTGTGGGCTGAGGAAAAGCAGTTATGTGAGGAGGTATTATCAGAACTTGAAAAGTAAAATTTTAAAGTCTTTTTGCTACTTAGAATTCTTTTACACCCCTAGAACTGGAACTCCTTATCACCAATACAGCTTTACTCTGACTTTAGACCACGAATACTGAGATTTTTACCAGTAACTTGTTGCTACTTCCTCCCTCCCTTCCAGTCTTTTGCGGCATTTTAGTCAGAAGCTTTTCTTTTTAATTACACAGCCTCTAATGTGATGATTAGGTGCACTGATATAAAGAGGTAATCTACTTTCCAACTCAAAACGTGACGGCTTTTGCCTCTCCCATCCCTCCATTCTTCCAATATTTCCAATATTTTTGTGTTTCACATAACTTGTTTTTTTGGGAAAGGAAGAGGGGAAAAAGTGTTCTCTACCATGAATAAGGTATCTTTTGCAATATAGAAAATCTTCGCACTCACTTGCACTGCACTACAAGTGTGAATGCTTATAAGCCGTTGCTTTTATATGTACTTAACCACTTGCAAAATTTCAGAAGTATGCTTTTTTAAAACATTTGATAAATATTTATTTTACTCTGCAACGAACTTTTGCGTTTGAAAAGCAGACTACACTGTAATCACCGTGCGCTTAGCTGGAGCAAGTATCAATTGCCACCAGTGTCTGATATTTCTGGCACAAATGAGGTAACGAAGCAGACAGGCCCCTTCACAAGTGGAGCTACTGAGACAGGGAAGCCAGATAATCCCAACATCCCGAAAATTAATCTCTCCAAACACATTCAACCCATAAGCAGCGCCAGGAATAACTCATTTTCTACACCATCACCTCTTTCATCATTTAGTTCTTACTTCAAATAGTGAACGGGCTTTCCACCTGAAAATACTGGCAACAAGGCTTGAACATAGTTAAAACAACTCACACCGTTAGTCTCAACCATAAGAGAACAGTAGGTCCTCTGTGTAATGTTCCGTATTTCTCATCTTTTTTGATGTTTGAAGAACTACAGTGTTGTTCCCCTAACTGAGAAGGTGATTATTCTTCAAAACTCTACAGCCCTAAAGAACGCATAAAGCTCTAATACACCTATGATTAGGAATTGTCAACAGCAAGTCAAACAAGCTCTTGTCAAATCAGCTTCTTACATTCTTTGAAAACAAAAATTTGACAAGGTAACTGCACAAACATAACACATGTGGTATTAAAAGTCAATGAATTAAAATAAGCATTAAAATACAATGTTTTATGTACTGTTAAAGCTGTTCAATTGTTTCAAAACCAGCAATTAACAGAAATCATTGAGCATTGCAAATATCTCCTTATCAATGAGTAATACTGAAAGGAAAAACCAGCAACTCTATCAGAGAGAAAACTGAGCAAATTGCAGCATTTACACAGAAGCTACTCTAACAAAGCAGTCTAGTAATCATTTGCTATGATCAGAAAGGTGAAATCAATATTAAGTTCAGTCATTTTATTCTTTTGAGAAATTACTTCAAGAAATTTGAGAAATTACAATTCAGAGCTGCATTACAGGTTAGTTAAATACACTCAACTGGCAGAAGAGATAGAGAAACAGCCCACAGACATTATAAAAATTGTATGCCTGGGGTAGAGGTTCTGCCTCTTGGGATGAGGCTATAGGACAGCATTTTCCAACTCCATTAATCTCTCCCTACTTGTAAAAAGGAGCTATTCCTTCTCCTTCATTGTAAGTATAAAGTATTTATCTTCTTTCATCTCTGGTAGGATCCCTAGTTTCTTGCTGGTTTTGTATTATTTTCCAGTGAGGTAAAGACAAATTCCTCTAATCTCTCTACTACCCAAAGCTTTGTATTATGCCAAGTCTTCAAAATAGCTCATCTTATATTTAACTCTATTGAAACAGGACCTACCATTTTCTGTGTGTCTCGGATTACCATAGATAAGAAGCTGCTGTATGTCATCTGCTCTATGGTAACAGCTTACAGGCAGGCTCTTCTGAAGGGCTAGTATCCTGTATTACTTCAGGGTAAGAATCTGCATCTGGGTAGTCACTACAGAGCAATTATGCTGGGCCACTTGTCATCTGCAACCAATTCGACAGATGAATTTAAAACAGCCCTTTTGCTTCCAGAGCAAGATCCTAATACGCCCAATGAGACAGGTATGTGGGTGTTTTCTCATTGAACAGGAACAACGAATGGTCTCATCACATGATGTTCTGTGCACTAAATAAGAGACTAACCGAAAAAAAGGTTACATTTTTCTCACAATAAGATTCTCATGAGGTATATGCTTATAGAAACTGAATTAAGGCTGCACAAATACCCCTACTTTTATGATCTCAATTTTTAAATCACAACTGAACTACCTTGAAGTCTTGAAGGTGTTTGTAGCTTTCTTCCTTTGCTGAATGTGCTCAGAGGGCACACTTCAAAGGCAGGAGAGACAAAGCCTCACGTAATTTTTGTTCCAGTTCCATTCCTTGAACATTGACCAGCAAGGCTCACAACAGCAGTAATGTTCACTCCAGAATGGAGGATGCTCTGTGCAAATAGCAATTGTATTTTCAGCCCTCTGAATATATACACAACTTTACAAACTCTTGGGTAAACTCTGTAAGTAAAGTATTTTACCAGCACAACTTCCACCTGGAAGAGTTAAGTTTCTAGTGAAAGGTATAGGGAGCTGTGGTCTTCTAAGAGGTTACCAGATCTAAATTATTTATTTTTTTTTTTTTTAATCTGTGCAAAACAACTTTTCTCATTGTTCTCAGAACATGTTTAAGTTTTTAAAGATTCAGCCTGAGGGAGACATCTGGCATGGAATGTGTTAGACTTTGGCAAAATGAGTAGCAAGTGAAAATGGAAGTTCTTAATGGAAAACGTCAGGCACCTTTAACAAAAGATTATATTACCATAAGGGAATGAGAATTTTTGCAGCACGACTGATGAACTCAAGAACCAAACAAAAATAGCCTTCCTAACCCTGCTGTGGCTCAGTTGAAATCCTGTTAAAACCGAGGCACAAGTGGAAAAGTGAAATACAACTGTTAAAAAAAAAAAGGAAAAAAAAGAGGAGTAACATTATTCCAGTTCAGGGAAGGAAAGCTTAAATAAAAGTTTACAGAATCCAAAATCTGGTAGTGTCCTCCATTAGCAACAGTATCCCATATAATTTTTTACAGGTAAATAGCACATTTTGACTATGTTTTGGAGATAAGATCAACAGATAAGAAACTAAAGGCTGTTATTTTAAGGACTACTTCCCCTTAATTGTGCTTTTAACACTCAAACATTCCAGCACTGTAAGTTTAAGTATACATTCTAAGAAAAGAAAAACAACACAAACAATTGAGTTCTACTTACTGAAAATAGGAATGCAACCACAGCTGCTTCTGTGCTGTCTGTATACTGTACGGAAGTGAGCCACCAGCTAAAGGAAAAAAAAAAATAAGATGTATATTTGTTTTTTGAAAAACAAAGCATCTTGGGGAATAAGTTATCTGTACTATCCTCAGGAGTTACTTTTAGAAAATGGTTAAATGCTTCAGTAGTATAAAATGGTATATAGGGGTCTTTGTGGTTTTGCTTTTTTTTTGTTCTTATAATTTGGGAAGTTCCTAAGCACCACATAGCAGATTTACACTAGGAAAAAGAAAAACAGTATGCAGGGTATAAAATTAAGTCCTCTTAGAAGATAGATGTTTATGGGTAATTTTTTGTTATGATACCACTTTATATCAACAGATTGGAATCATTACCCATACAAGCTAGATGGAATAAAATAAGCAGCTTTCAGAAAAAAAACCCACAACCAAACCTAAAAAAACCCAACCACAAAACCACCAAACAACATTAAAGAGCAAGAACTTCTCTGATGAAATTGTATTTGTATTGATTTTGTCTTTGGCTAATGCATGTTATGATTTCTTGAAATGAATTCAACAAAGAAGAATCAGCCATGGCATACTGAGTTATATTAGTGTTGTGTATTAAAAACATGATGCAAAACCTACTGCATTCAACCTGTCCTAGAAGACACCATAAGGACCTGTTACAAAAGCTTTACTACCCTCAGGGATGCATTAACTACAGGAGTACACAGAGATGTTCATTTGCACAAATACAAAGATATGTAATTCACCGTTATTTCACAATATGAAAAGAAAGGACAGTAAGGAGTCATTGTGCAGATTGCATCTCTGCCTGTCAAGAGTATCAGCTTTGCTAAACAGATGCTGTAGACAACTAGATGTATTTCAGAAGACCCTAACTTACTTGTGGAAACCATAGATACATAGAAACTGCAGCCAGTGAGTTTACAGGTACGTCCAAACACCGCTCAAATTCAAAGGAAAGAAAGAGAGCTGAAAGCATTCCTGGTTGCAGTGTGTTCAAATTCCACCAACAGTTTTAAGAGCTCAATAGCTACCCTACTTCATACTACATAGGAGCGTAGGCTTAGAACAGAAACACATATTTATGGATTCAGCAATGCCAAAGAATCACTGACACATTGAAGTTGGAAGCACACTCATCTAGAATAAATCCCTGCTCAAAGCAGGGTTGAACAGAGCACCTTGCTCAGTATCATGTCCTGACAGGTTTTGAGTATCTCCAAGAATGGAGATTCTACAACCTCTCTGAGCAACCTGTTCCATTTAAACATCAGAAAACTTTTCTGCTGTAGGGGTATACTGGAACCTCCTGTATCTCAATTTATGTCCATTGCCTCTTGTTCTTTCACTGGTCACCATGCAAAGAATTTGCCTCTACTATCCTTCTGTCAGGTATTTATATGCATTGATAAGATCTCACAGGAAAGTTCTCTTCTCTATGCTGAAGAATTATCCAGCTCTCAGCCTCTCCTTGCGTGACCAATGCTCCAACCCCTTATTTGTCTTTGTGGCATTTTGCTGGTCTTGGTTCAGTATGTCCATGTCTGTCTTGTGCTGGAAAGCCAATAACGTAACTGGACACAACACTCCAGATGTGGTCTCACCACTGCTAAATGGAAGGGATGGGTCACCTCCCTCAGCCTGCTGGCAACATGCTTCCTAATGCAGCCCAGGATGCTGTTGGCCTTTTTGTCACAAGAATGGCTGGCTCATCTTCAGCTTAGTGACCATCAGCACTCTCTGGTCTTTTTCTGCAAAGCTGCTTTCTCCCATCAACGCCCAGGGCGTACTGGTGCCTGGTGTTATTCTTGCCCCAGCACAGTACTTTGCAGTGCCCTCTGCTGAACTGCATGAGGTTCCTGTCAGCCCATTTCTCCAGACTCTACAGTCACTCTGAATGGCAGCACAATCATCTGATGCATCAACCACTCCTCCTGAGTTTGTATCATTTGCAAACTGACTGAGGGAGTGCTCTGCCCCACCATCCAGGTTAATGGATTAATAAAGATATTAAATGCATGGCCCCAGTATCACTGCATGGCACACACCACCACTAGTGGCTGACCTCCAGCTGGCCTTCATGCCATTAATCACAACCATTGAGGCCTAGCAGTTCAACCAGTTTCCAATCTGCCTTACTGTCCACTCATCCAGCCTGTACTTCAACAGGTTGTCTGCAATGTTATAGGAGATGGTGTCGAAAGCCTTACTAAAGTTAAGATAAACAACATCTCACTCATCAAGCCAGTCATCTTGTCGTAGAAGGACATCAGGTGAACTAAGCATAATCTCTCCTTTATAAATCCCCGCAGACTACTCCCGATCACCTTCTGTTCGGAGAATGGTTTTCAGGTTTCTTTGCTCCATCACCTTCCCTAGGATCAAGGTGAGACTGCCAGGCCTATAGTTACCCAGATCCTTCTCCTTACCGTTCCTGAAGGCAGGAAAGATTTCCTTTCTTTCAGTCCTCATGAATCTCTTCCAATTGCCTTGACTTTTTGAAGATTAATCAACAATGGCCGCACATTGACATCAGCCAGCTCCCTTAGCATGCATGGATATAACCCACGTAAGTGCTTGCTTTTGAGATACAGAAACTTTACTGCATCAGAATACTACAGTACCTCTTCCTCTATCAAGTTGGCTGGGGCTATGCTTTCTATACAAATATATTGACTTCATTAACACAAACATAGGAAGACTGAGCAGAAAAATTGCATATTGCAATACTAAAAAAAAAATGACTAATGAGTAGTGAAACATCTTATTCTCCATTGTATCTGATGTGCAGGGTGACACTGCAAAGAAAACACAAGGAGAACTTGGCACACGCAAGCCTGAATTTTCTGCCAAAATGAAAGCATGACTGGAGTTAGACCAGTGAGCAAGAGCTGTTTTTTCCTGTACAGTGATGTATGAACATGGCTACACAGACTTAAACATTATATACCAATGGCCACAAAGCTTTTCTACTCAATCACAATAGAAGAGCTAGAGTCAGAGGTCCAGTAACAGTAATAAAAGGATTCTACTGCCACTTGTTCTACCAAGTTCTCAGCAAGATGACAACTTCAGGTTCATTCAACACTGAGGTGATTTTGCAGGACATTATGACTACAAAAAGCTAATAAATGGGGGTTCATCTGCTTACCGGGATAGCCTTCCAGACTTTGCCTCACATTGTTCACAGTAGGATAAACCTTCATGGAGGTTAGGAAAAAAAACAAAACGTAACTTTAATAACGCAGCTCTAAATACACAAGCCATCAATTTTTAAACAAAAATCACCTTCAAGAAAACACTTGAGAAAATAAACCCAAAACATTAAAAGCTTCATTTTTCAGAATGAATGAAGTTACACTCCAGCTTAAAACTAGTCGTGTGCCAGTAACAAAGAAAGTCTTTAATACTTCTACCTCTCTCACAGAGCTTACCAAAATTAGCTAGAAAGACTCAAACAGTCCTGCTTTAATCACTTTCCACGGTGGTAAAAGTAAGCTCTTAACATCATCTTACGATATTTTAGACTCATAACTCAAATATGAGTATGCATGGGCAATTAGCACATGGTAAGGGTATAGTGTGACAATATTTCATCCTCAATCTAACAAGCTCCTGCTACAAACTTGTTTCTGCTCATCCCCCTAATTGTGACCAAAATAACCAGGTTAGAAAATAATTTGTTTTAGGTATTAATCACTCAGGGTTCAGTTACATCTCAGTAGCAGAAACAGCTGCATCTACAAAACTCAACCGAAGACAAGCTATAGAATGAGAATGTAATTTTGATAAGATTATATATACTCTAGTGTCATGCAGATGGAAATTACAGTACATTCTTGTAGTATACCATCCACAAGTAAGTGTCACTAAGTGGCATCCTAATGATTTCAGGATGAAAACTACAGTAATGTCTTCTAAAAGTTAAAAGCAAACCAATGACTAAGATTTAAACAACAAATAAATAAATGTTAGATAAAGGTCACTAGCATCTAAAAAGACATACCAAATGAATTGGAACATCACATTTAAGGAGAGTTGTCACACTGCTGCCTGCAGCCACCAGGCTCTCCTGGAACTCTGAGCAAAGCCATTTGGACCCATCAGCTCCCATTGAACCAATGCTTGAGAACTGTCCAACAACAGGCCAGGATTCCTGTGCTGGTATCGATGAAGCATGCTCTTTCAAAAGCTAGTGAGAGAAATTAAAACATTTTTAGACTTCAACAGGCAAAGAAATCCTTAATTAGGGGTTGATATTGCTTCTGACATAATAAATCCTCTATAATTCACTTCTGACAAAAGAGACTAATACTCATACTATCTATTTAACTTTGCAATAAAAAACATCATCAGGCTTTCCAAATAAACCCGCTGTTCCTTCAAGAGAATATCAAACGTTGCAAGTTTTATCCAAAAGCACCGAAGCCAAACATTAAATAATGGGTAAAAAGAATGCTAGCAGCTCTTCCTAAAAAATACAAAACATTAGCTTCAGAAGTCACAATAAATTAAACAACTAAATCTTTTTATATTTGGTGGTTGTTGGCCATAAAATTCCTCTCATATCCTAAAGCCCCAGCTACAATAGAAGCCCAGAATAAAAAGGGAACAAAGAACAATGGAAGAGAAAATTAAAATAATCCTTTTAGAGGAGTTCTTTAGCTGTGAATGGAATTTAAAGTCATATTAAAAACAGATGGATATAGGCATATATTAAGTTGTATATAGTGGCTACCTTTCCCACCCTGCCTAGAGAGAACACATAACTAAATGGCTTTAGTCATCAGTGTAGCGTCACCAGGTCTATCTGCATTGTCACCAAAAAAATTAATCTTTTTAATCACATGAACATTTGCCACAAGACCATCTTTATCTTTTACAGGCTTTTTCTATTTTATTTGTTTTCATTCAGTGTCTTACTAGGCAAAAATCACACAGACAATATATATCAGAAAGGCCAAGCTCTTTAGGAGCGAGGGGAGGTCTAGAAGAGTAACCTTGTCTTGAAAAGCAATGTGATAAATAGACATTTTGCATGTCACTGAAGTTTGTCATGGACAACATTAGAATTCCACGTAAAATGCACAATGGAATTTGAAATAATGCCACTTCAGCAGGAGATGCAGGTTGAAGATTCCCCAATTATGAGAGGCATTTAACAGATTACATACCTTACCTGATTTTAAATAAATACTGAAGAAGGGGCTCTATGATCTTGAAACACGCAATATTGCATGAAGATTTACCATTATGGCCTATCTGAATAATGCGTGAGGGTAAGTAATGCTGGAGGGGGTAGTGGTAAAAAAATAATAATCTATGTTTCTAATTATTCAGTTGATTAAAAAATTAATAAAAAAAGTAACCAAGGTCTTGGGAATGTAGTAGAACAAAACTAAAAGCCTGACTGAATTGATGACAACACCTATGTGCAAACTGGTTTTTAATTTGATGGGGTTTTCCCACATCATTAGGGAAAAAGGAACTGTAATAACCCTTAACATGTAAGTAAATAAAATAAGCCTGTTGCCTATGTGCAGGCAAGTCTGCATCAACACATCTTGTCCCAGTGAATGCCTTTGAAAAAGGCAGTATTTGTTTCCCAGTCACAGAAGACTGGATTTTGATAGTGTCACATTTGTTAGAAACACCAGCAGCAGACAGGAAGTCCTTTGAATGATGCTGACTGCTCATGTATCTGTAAGCACACAACAATTCAGACCACAAGCTGACCATAGTAATAATGGCCAGGAATATTATGTGCAAAGTCTGCACTGTCATAAGTTGCAAGCTTATGTTATTGCTAACTTAAACTGTAACAATGTATTAAAAGACTGCTGATCATAGCTGCAAGAATTGAAAGGAACTAAAGCACACTCTCCAAAATGGTATTTACAGTTAAAAGGATATTAACAAAAAAAGAGGTTACAGTTTTAGTACCTTTCTGAGCCTAAGATGACCCCACTTTTCTTTATCACTACCTTGGTATCGTCCAGGTGTAGAACCAAGCAGATACACTCTACAGAAAGAAAAAACACCGCCAAATTATTTGCAGCTCTGGAGTGTTTGGGTTTGTAAAGTATTAAGGCATTTAAGTAAAACCTATCAGCAAGGTTGAACCAGAAATACTTAATCTTTCACATTTGAGATTAACAATGTAAAGAAAAGTGGATTTTCAGGTGTAAAATTTATTATTAGCCTCCTACATGGCTGTCATGCATCACCAGGCTGTTTTATAGCACAGAAAGGAACTGCATCTGTTTGTGTACAAAAATGCAGAACACAGACGTTAGCAATAAATGCAAATGGCTTTTGTTTGGCACAGAATCGGGCATGTAATTTTGAGTAAAGCCAATCTATTGCCACATCCAAATAAGCAGATTCAGGTACGAGATTTCATTTGGGCACTTAATAGCTCAGATGCAAAGTACAGCTTTTTCAGCTGTCTTCCTAATACTTACTACTGTCTTACTAAACCTGTTTGACTTTGTCCTGAAAGCAGAGAAGAGACCTGCCCAGAGTCACAACAAACAGATGGTTTAAGAAGCTGTTCCTTACTGCATCTTATGCCCAGCTTTATCCATGAATTAATGTCCCCTACATATTTTATATGGCAAGGAACTGATCCTTATCCTAAGAAGTGGCTCTTCCCTAACCCATGCATAAACTTGTATCAGCTAGGGCTCAGCCAACCTGACTATACGACAGATGCTTTTCCGCCCCCTCCAATCTTGTAAGACTCCATGTAAAGAACAAATCCACTTTTTTTTATTTTATACATTAAACTAGACAAAGTTTCAGTCTATTTCCACCACAGTTCATGACCTCTTTCAGCTTTTTTTTTCCCTAACAAATTTTTGCCAGCTTATAAAACTGCTATTAAGCAGTCGAGGAGATCTACACTTTCTGTAAATATCATATTTCAGTGAAGTATGGGATGTATATAGTAGAATTAAGCATCCTGAATTATTTTAAGTAATATTAGCAAACTGGTATTAGAGAAGACTGTTTCAAGACAAAGTATATTATCGTTTAATATAACATTGCCTACCAGACATGATCTGTGCCTGTAGTGGGAAAAATTCCATACATATATATATGGATTGAACTTTGCCTTAGACATATAGAAGCCTATTCTTAACAAAAACCCCATTACAATAACCTTTGCTTGTATGATCCCTTTTACATGAAAAACCAAACACAACTCAGTTTTTCCACTGGTAATTTTATTGGAGCAAATATTTAAGCCAGACTGACTGAAGTGAAACTGAGTCCCTATTACTTATAGCTTAAGTCACTTTCATTCCTTTAAAATGCATATTTATAGAAGTAGAAGTTGGTCATTTCAACAGAATGTGGCATAAGACAGATTTAAAAAACTGCCAAAAGTTAGACTCATGTTTGAACACTTAAGTCTGAAACAAGGTAAGTTTAGAAAACAAACCCATGGTCTAATAGATCCTAACAGAGATGTTTAATTTTTTTGGATAAAAAGCATGCAAGTTACTATAAACACAAGATAACATATACCTTGTCTCTGATAAATCATGTTCTTGAATCAGATCTATCCATTCCTTGAGCGTAGGAGAATTGTAAGTCATCAAGTAACTCATTAGGTCAGATTTAAAATTAGTTTCAGATTCACCAGCAGAACCAGTTGTTCCCTGAGGTAGCCGTGGATACAAAGGGCTTATCCATATTCTAAAAACAAAGCCACAAAAACAAGGACACCACACATTAACACATGGTTTTATTAAGTGATTAAAGCACATTTGAAGGTCCCAAATGAATACTAGACAGATTTATTGTGACACTAACTATAAAGTGACTTGCCTTTACTTTACAATTACAGAATAGTGAAGTCTTATACACAATACCATAAAACTAATACTTTCAAATAAAAACAACAAATCTCAACACATTTATCCACACATACGTTTACAGCTTTCACCACTGTTTAACAGACCAGACTCAAGACTTATCAACAAGTAGTCCTTTCATGAAGATTTCCTGTATGAATAGAACACTGCAACACATTCTGCTAAGCTACTGGTTTGTTTAATCATATAGAAAGACACCAATTAGGATATCTGAAAGTTCTGCATAGTTTGAAGAGTAGCCCACAATGATAACCTGCCTCTCCAGAACTTCCATCAGAATAAAATAGGGTGGGCACTATGCAGGAAAAACATCTAGTATTTTTTTCTAGTCACACATTGTTGTAGCCATGGAAACCAAAGGTTCTACATTATCAACTTTACAATGTGTTGATACTATCCTTTGTAATTCAGGAGCCTATAAAACAGAAAGGCCAGTGAACCATCATATTGGTGATAGGGCATATTATTGCAGCATGCAAAAGCTAAAAACAAAGAAGTTTTTCATGTCTGACAAGTAGGGCAGCTCGTCAAGCATCCCAAATACGTATTTCCATGCCTTCCTGGCTTTCTGAAAAGCTAACTGCCAAGGGATACTAAAGCCATCACCAAGTAAAAGATTTAAAGGGAAGAAATCAGTGGTTATATTTTTGCCACTCAAAAAAAAAAAAGAGCTTGCCTCACACAAGTGAAAAGCCTCAAAACCTTGCCCTATTTAATGGCAGCAAAATGGACATCAAGGTGACAGTAACTTCTGAAATGCCATTTTCAATTAGTTTGATGAAGAAATCTTATACCTTGATTTACTGTGGAGATCTAACTGAAAAACACTTCCATAAAAATAGTCAAGAAAACAAGAGGTTGAGGGGCCTTATTTTAACGTGTCACTTAGTCCTATTTTTTGTGCTCTAAACAAAACCATGTCCCAAGCTGGCCGTTAAAGTTTAAAAGCTTCTACCCCAAAAAATAAAAATAAAATCAGGAAGAAAATTCCTTCCAAGGAAGGGATACTGGGTGGATACTGGGTCTTCTACTGTATTAAGAAACCAAAGGCACACAGCATTTATCAAGTTACATTCTAGGTACAGTCACAGCAGAAACAGAACATTCGCACATTCACGTAATTCTTGCAGTTTTAAGATAATTTTCAAATAGCTGCTTCAGATTTGTATAAAGAGTACTTTATAGCTAGGTAATTTTTTTTCATAAAGAAACAGCATGGCATAATAAATGATTTTAAATTACTCAGACTGACTTTAAGGTAACAGCCAGCTCAGGACATAATTTTGTTTACAGTAGAAAGCAAGTAGAGCTCCGGCTTAGACACTTACCACCATTCTAGGCTTAGGGGTTTTTTTGCAGGATAGCTCTATCTTAGGAGTGTGAGACTTGTAGCACTAGATCATCTGACCTAGTATCCTGTCTCCAGCAGTAGTAGATACCTAAAGTAAACATATACCTGCTAGAGATTGTTGCTTACCCCTGAGTTTTCTGGTGCCAATCTTCAGCAATAAGATTGGATGTATGTATCACAACTCGAAGACCTTCTTCATATGACAACAACATCATTTTCCTTAAAAATAAAAAAAAAGATATATAACACTTCATCTGTTTCACATACACTAAGATATAAATTAAGAATGCATTAAAACACTCCAACATAATTATTTCCAAATATTTGTTCTGCTTAGTGCAAACTGTTAGACTTCAATCCACGTGCATGCCAAACTCACATGGCAGTCATTAGACTATTCGCATATATTTTGTCAGGAGCATCATACAATACGTTCCAGAGTGCAGCTTAACATCTCATTCAATGATTTCCCAAATCAAAAATGAATACTTGCAGAACACTTTCTATATTTGCTACGTTCTTTAGATAAACTTATTCCTTTGCAGATAGTAAAAAAAAGAATTAAGGAACACTAAGAGGCCTTTGCTTATAGCTGAATTTATTAAAACATAGTTCTTTTGTCTTAAATTGACAACTTCTGTTTTAAAAGATGGTATGTAGGTAAGTAACCCTTGGGGTGGCAAAAAAGCTATTTATCTACAGTAAATCTAAACTCAAGCTACAGCAACAAAGGAGTTAAAATTGAGTTAAAAATAAATGTCTGTACTTTTTGTAACACAAGTGCTCAAATTTTCATATACAAGTTTTCAAATAGTTGTGTAAAGACAGCATATCCATATTATCCTAGAAGGATGAGATGGTTTCAATAGAAACCAATGCTCAAGAATGAAAGCTGTGAGGAAAAACATGCTTATTTCCATTGCTGTCCCATGGCAAGATAGTGCTGCACTAATCAAATTTAGACAATTATTATTCACTAGTTTCTGCTTTTAATTTTAGAGTTCAGCAAACTAACATTCAAATAACCTGCACACGTTATCCAGTGCTTACTGCATACTTTATGCAATACGCAAGATCCCCTAACTATAGAATAGTTCCCTACATCTGTGTTAGGTAGGCCTTGATCTAAGCACAAATTGAGTTGACAGTAAAATAAGTTATTTTACAGCAGAATAAAGTGCAAGATTAAGGTATATAAAAAGTGATAACTGACCAAAACACCACTACCTCAAACAAATCACTGTAATGTAATTTAAGTTTTAGATCATAGAACAGGAATTACATGAAGTCTTTCTACTTGATAGGGTGAAATCTGTTAAGTTTCTCTTGGAACAAAATTGTTTCATTACCTATAAAGATCCAATTTACTGGTCTGCTGCCCACTTGTGTTCCATCTGCAGTGGAACACGCATTCAAAGAAAGACTATCCAGAATAACCCTTTAAAAATACAGGGTTAAAGAACTGTAGCATTTACATCACTATCATTTATTTATCCCAAAGTGTGGTGGAAGGAAAAAAACCTTAAAGTTGAGCATTCAGAGAATGAGAGCTGCTCCTTAAACTGCTTAAGTGAAAATAAGCTAAAGCTTTAATAATGATTAATTCGAAAAACCACCTCAATTCCTTTTATGCTCCTCACTGAACCCGAGAGAGAAGCAAGACTCATTTTTAAAATGATGATTTCTTTCCTTTATTTGCATATTCTTCTCCAAACAGGCAGTGAAGTCAGTATACTTTCTACCAGAAACACAGATGTACTTTAAATGGGCATTTCAGATCAATCTTTTAACATAATGTCCTGTTTCATAGAATGAGTTATACAAAGGGATTAATTAATTAAAAAAATACTGCAGTGCTCTGAAACCAAAGATCTTTGCTTCAAGACCTAAGGTTAAATCCATTCTTATCTGTAGCTTGCAATCTGCAAAATTCCCTATGTGACACTTCTATAATATCAAATTAAAGTATTTTCTATGAAAAGACTCTAAAATTCAGTACTTACTTCCAGATCATGCATGTTAACTGCAAAAACTGAGCAGTAAAGCAGTGTTGTGTCTAATCTGCCAATGACTAATCAAGTCAGCATTACAGTTTTGGTATTAAGGCATGAGTTAAGAGCCATGACCTGCAGTTCACTGACCTCAATTACTCAACTTGCGCATCCCATATGTACCTAATAGCTGATTTGTTTCCTTAGACTAGAACAATCCCGTCGTCTATAAATACAAAATAATTAAAGAAATTTTTCTTTAAGACTCAGCAATTTCTATGAAACCCAGTTTTATGACTTTAAAATAACCTGCAGCTAAATGAAACAGATACACATAGAACATGAAAGATACTATTAAACTTCACAAATATACATCAGGCCTTCAGAATTATGTTTTCACAAACAGTAATAATCTATCTTCCTATCCCATAAATACTTTAAGGCACTACACCCTAGTTACTAGTCCAATTATGGTAAGTGCATATACCAACTCTGTGGTCATATTTAGAAGTAGAGCTTTCTGCTTCATAGCTGTTACTTACGTATGGTGAGTTCCAAATGCAATATCCAGTTTAGCCTATAAAATTAAAAAGTTGATCATTAAAAATTCCTATTGTGCATTCCTATATGCAAGAATGTTAATGAAGAAACACCTCTCCTCCTCTTTGTTTCATTTCACTGCTCTCTAGTGGACAGATCAAAAAATACATTATTTTTCCCTTCAACACTTTAAATGTACTCTCTAGAAGTTAGACTTTAAATGGCAATACAACTCTTTGCTGGAACTGCTCCAGCAGAATTTCTGGTCTCTTATCAGCAATATTTTGAGAAACAGTCAACCTTGCAGAAAAGGACCTGAGAGTCCTGCTGGACACAAAGTTGAACAGGAGACAGCAATGTGCCCTTGCAGCAAAGATGACTAGCAGCATCCTGGGCTGCATTAGGAGCAGTGTTGCCAGCAGGTTGAAGGAGGTGATCCTTCCCCTCTGTTCAGCATTGGTGAGGCCACGCCTGCAGTACTGGGTCCATTTCTGGGCTTCCCAGTACAGGAGAGCTACAGACATACTAGAGAGAGTCCAACGAAGGGCCACTAAGATGATTAAGGGTCTGGAGCATCTCTCCTATGAGGAAAGGCTGAGAGCCAGGACTATTCAGCCTGGAGAAGAGAAGGCTCAGAGGGTATCTGACCACTGTGTACAAATACCTGAAGGGAGGGTGCAAATAGGGACACAGGCTCTCTTCAGTGGTGCCTATTGACAGGACCGGAGGCAGGTTCCGTGTGAACATCAGGAAACACTTTTTTTTACTGTGAGGGTGACTGAGCACTAGCATGAGTTGCCCAAAGAGGTTGTGGGGTCTCCTTCCTTGGAGATGTTCAAAATACGTGTGGACAATGTCCTGGACAACCAGCTCTAAGTGACCCTGCTTGAGCAGGAGAGTTGGACAAGATGACCCCCAGAGGTCCTTTCCAATCTCAACCATCCTGTGATTCTGAAGTATACGATGACTGTTACAAATAGCTTAATGGCTAACATTGCAAAGAAAAGGACAGAAGCCAGACAGAAATGCTTTTTATAAGTGCTCTGCTCTTATTAAAGAGTAACTTACAGCACAATTTCTAGGGAGAGAATGAAACATGACTTACAGATGTTAAGAAAACACTTTTAGCCAGTGATGGCTCCAACGTTGTGCCTACTTAATATGGGCATGGAGGAGATTAGAATACTTGCATTTCATTTTGGGGTACTTACATAATGGAATGCATGTAGACTACCAGAACAATCTGAAGCAGTATACCCAAATAGGAAAATAATCAGAAATGCCATTTTGCCACGCTACTTACTATTAACTACACTGACAAATTTATCATATGGGACATATTACATTCAAATTCTTGTTGTGTGTGAATTCATGCAAAAGCATGAGTTTATTGTTAGCGTATTTGAAATCTTCATCTAAAATTGTTGCTACTCCACAACTTAGTGCAAACACCCAATTAGTATAGCACACAGCAGCCCAGATATCTTGGCCTTAAGAACTCACTATGTTTGGCATCAGTACAGCAATCTCTAGGAAGCTCAGGATTACCGGACTGCCTGAGAAGGAATAAAATTCCACGATCATCCTCTTCCTAAAATATCCCCATGATCAATAACATACTCCACACAGCAAAATCCCAAAATGCTGTCAAGTTGCCATAGCCACATCCCTCCCTGAGGTTGAAGCCAGTAACTTTATGACTCAGAGACAGCAAAACAGTGAGCATGACACCAGAGAGAAAGTGGCATGTGCCAGAAAGCATGCTCATGGCGATTTAAACAGTATTATGGAGACTATTTCTAACAGCATTTTCTTGTGTAAAACATATTTGGACAAATAATAATTTTTTGATGAGAATTAAAATTACAGTGACACTAGGACTAAGTTCTGCACTTTACATAAAAAGTGCTTCCTTTTCAGACATTACAAGAATTTGAGCACAACGTATTAGTGGAGAAGGTGCACGGCTCTTCTGTGAGCCCCATGACATTTTTACAGGCAGCTGTTCTGGGAAAACTTTTTGTAGGTGACAGTCTACCATAATTACAGAAGACCAGGAACATAATTACCACGTTCCTATGGTCCTGCTAAGTATATTCCTTAAAGCGTAACAATAAATTCTTGACTTCCCATAAGAGGTGTGCCTCTCTTCATCCATATCAAGATTTTTGAGTGCAACAGATTGTTTAATTTCAACCAGAGGATAATACAAATGTTAATTACCTGACAAAAGCTAATGTTCTCATAAGGGCGTGCTTGTGCAAGCAGTTCAGCTTTGGATTCTCTCTTTTCACCATGAACTATCAACAATGGCTTTTTCCTTAAATAAAAAGAGATTACTATTAAAACATCAAGTGAATTAGTCAGTCTAAGCTACTCCTTCATGTAGCTATGGCTTCTGGCCCCTAAATCCAATAGCCCAGCAGAAAGATGGCACTAAAATCTACATGCCTTATTAACTAACTCAAACAAGCAGTAACCATAATAGAACCTCTAAGAGAAAGACACTAGAAAACTTTAATAGGAAAAAAACAAACAAACAAACCAAAAACGAAACAGAAAGCATGGAGTAAGTCAGACACCAAAATAGAAACTAATACTACAAGATCTTGTAAGTAACAAGGCAGATAAAAGCTCTCAAAAGTACTGATATACACAGGATGGATCAAAGACAATTTAATCATTCAGAAGATGGGAAGAATGAGAGGGAAGAGGAGAGGGATAGGTCTACTAGAGTGCATCATCAGTAAGTTCACAGATGACACCAAGTTAAGCGGGAGTGTTGATCTGCATCAGGATAGGGAGGCTCTACAGAGAGACTTGGATAGATTGGATTAATGGGCTAATGCTAACAGTATAAGCTTCAACAAGGCCAAGTGCCAGGTCCTGCACCTGGGTCACAACAACCCCATGCAACGCTACAGGCTTGGGGAGGCGTGGCTGGAAAGCTGCCTGGCAGAAAAGGACCTGGGGGGGGTTCTAATTGACAAGCAGCT
>VYZM01023474.1:327112-347994 GCA_013398915.1 Dromas ardeola
ATCGAGGTGCTGGAGTGAGTGCAGAGGAGGGCAACGAAGCTGGTGAAGGGCCCTGGAGAATAAATCTTATGAAGAGCAATTGAGGGAGCTGGGACTGTTTAGTTTGAGGAAGAAGAGGCTGGGGGGAGACCTCATCACTCTCTACAACTACTTGAAAGGACATTGTAGAGAGGTTGGTGCTGGTCTCTTCTCACAGGTAATTAGCGATAGAACAAGAGGGAATGGCTTCAAGCTGCAACAGGGTAGGTTTAGACTGGACATTAGGAAAAAATTCTTCACAAAACAAGTGGTCAGAGACTGAAATAGGCTGCCCAGGGAGGTGGTGGAGTCACCACCCCTGAATGTGTTTAAGAGTCATTTAGATGTGGTGTTGGGGGATATGGTATAGGAGGGAACTTTGTAGAGTGGGGCTGATGGTTGGACTTGATGATCCCAAGGGTCTTTTCCAACCTGAGTGATTCTATGGTTCTACTCTGGCAGTACATTCCCATTCACTTCCTAATACTCTGTTCTAACGCATTTCCAGTAAAATGCAAACACTTCATCTGCAGTAGGTTCCAATTATCAGAATGGAATTTCAAGCAAACCTAAGAACTGCTTTCATGACAATATCCAGAAACTCCAACCATATCACATCCATGACATATCATCCTGATCATTTTCACATAGTTTTCTTGTGCCCTTTCTACGTTCTCTCCTTTCTCTTGCATTACCTTGCTCTTGGCTCAGTAAATTGTACAGTAAAAAGCTTCTTGTTCCATCTTTATAGGTCATCTACTGCATTGTCGTCATGGCCCACAATGGGACCTCCTAAATGTTAATTAATAAAAATCAGAAACCAGCCGTACTGAACTATGACCATTTAACAGTCTTGAAGAGAGGCAAGAAATCAATAGAGAACTACAACTGCAGTAAGTGCACAAGGAATAAGCATACAAGACCCTACACGTACACAATTGCTAACAATGATTTACAACTATAAACAAGTGTTTATCATTCATTTATTCAGAACAGAATGATTTGGAAACTGCATCATTTTATCTTCATAAAATAAACATACCTGAATTCCTGCGGATATTGTCTTACAAGCCATCCCACATCTATACAGTAGTTAAACTTGTACATAAGGAAAAGAAAACAGACTCATTAAAAAGAAAAAGCAGTTTGTCAGAACAATGAACTACAAAAAAGCTTTCTACATAAAGTCATCGCTCAATACAACTTCCATCATACACAGCATGTTTTAAAAACAGATGTATTTCTTTCATGTCTCTTAACAATTCAGGAATGAATTTCAGCTACTCAAAAGCACGTATTAGCGTCCACAAAATTTAACATGCAGAAAAAAAGAATCACATACACATAATGTAAAAACTTTGGTCAAGAACCATCTCTCTGCCTTGAGCTTTAACCACGAATGATAGCAAAACCTTCTATGCAATAAAAAAAAAATCATTCTGAAATTGCAAGGCTTTTTTCTTTAAAAAAATGATCATGTATGTGCACATAATTATGCATTTTTCAGTTACCCCTTCCCCCAGAACAGGAAAGAGAATGCAGTCTTATAACTGCCTGAATTCTAAGCAGAACATGGAATGACTTTTCTATTTCAATAAATTGTTGTACAGTTTACATTTAGAGTTGTTTAAATGTTGTACGTTTAGAGTTCCCTCTGTATTTTAAGAGAGTTCCCTGCTAGTATCAGCTACTTGACACAAACGTGGATTACCATGTTTACGGTTAATAAAGTGAAATAAGCAAGTGAAATCAATTTGGCAAACAAGATACTCACCTGGGCAGAAGATATGAGAGTCCCAAAAAGAGGAGATAAAATATCTATTAAAAACATTAAAGCATAATTGAGTAAAAAAAGGTTCAAGTAAACATTTCACACCTTGAATAGTTTGGTAACTGCCACAAGTGCCAGATTGTTCACAGACTCGGTGTAACTGAGACATTCACAATTAAGTTTACTGTTTTGACTATTCAAGTGACTTATAGTCTTATGTTTATAAAAAGCATTAATCCTCTCAAAGTAGAGAACAAATTTTAAGAACTCATTAGGAGAAAAACCAAGATCATACGGAGAAACGGACATCAAACTACTCTCCCCCCTAGAGAGAGGGCTTGAAGAACTGTGGCAGGGTAGAGTATTAAGGGCATAGTTAATGCTTAAAGACTTAGCTGTTGCACACCGATTACAGGATATGGGCATCCTTAATTCATTCATGGTAAATCCAACTGAGTATTTACAACCTCAGTAACTGAAGCACAGCAGCAATTTGAAAACATATCCCACAAATACTTTCTAAGATAAACAAAATATTTCATGCCCTATCTTTACAGAAATCTGGTTCTGCAGGTTAAACAAAGAAAAAAAAAACCTCAGCCTCTCCACCAGCTCAACTAATCACCTAGCAGGACAATTACTCCTGAGAGGGCAAGCCAAAAGCCACAAAGAATTCACAAAGCAGATAAAAGACATACAGCAGTAAAGCAATTGAGGTCTTTAACACCACACTCCCACCAATAATCAATGCTCATAGGGAGCACATGAGGTTCAGGAAAAGTTAGAATCTAACTGAATAGGTCTTCAGTCATTTGTTCTCCTTCAAAGAACTGCCTCATTTTACTGTATTTCTGTGCATAGATCTCCTATTAATGCTTGTTTCTGATTCTTTCTTGTGATGTATAAGATTTCATCTCTGAATGATATGTTTACAGGTGGACAGAGCTGTTCCCCACTAAATCAAACTACAGCTACACAGCATTCCTGAAGCATCAGTATTGTACACCAAAGACTTCACTGCATCTTGACTTATGCTCACTTCTAATTGAATTGAAATGGGCCCATGAATCCCAACCACAGAATTTCAGATATACTATCTTGTACTGCATCAAGTAACAGTGAATTACTAGGTCCAAACTACTCAGCAGCATGAAAACAAGTGCTAACTACTACTCAGGGAGCATGATCAGGCACTTAAGTATCCCTTTAAGAGTCACAACGGCAAGCGGTTTTCTCCAGATAAACTCACACAGAAATCAGCACCGTATGATTTGCCTTGGCTAAACAAACGTTAGATTTGTGCAGTATAACTCAGAAGTTACAACAGAATCACTATCAGCAAATTAATGCTTTATACACTGTAATTCTAAAAGAAAACCGCAAAGATAACAGAACCAATTCCTACAACTTGCACATTTAGAATATGAAGCCTCAGCTACACCAACGAATATATGCATTTAAAAATACCCACAAACTAAAAGTAAGCATTCTGTTGCTAACAACTCTCCCAAAAGCCCACTTCTGTAGAAGCCACTTGTTCACCTTTTATGTGCAGGGCTCCGGAATTATAGCTCTGTTCAATTCCTTTGACTTTAGTGAGAAAAAACCTGAAAGGGTTTCCTCCATTCAACAAATCCCAGGTATCTTGGGCTTCACTGGGTGTTTCATCATACTCCTCTGCTTTCTGATTCTCTGGGAGTTCATCATCTTTGCTAAGATTCAGAGGATATTCTTTGGGCGCATCACACTTTTCTTCTTTCAGTGTTTCTTTGTGGACAAGCTTTTCCTGATCTTCAGGCTCTTCATCACTACTAGAAAGACACCAGCCTAAGCCTTCTTGGCTAGCTCTCTGTTTTTCTGCTGGAGGTTTTTCTGTAGAAATTTTTTTATCGTTGAGCTTCAGCGGAGCAGCTTTTCTCTTTTGAGCAGCTTTCCTAGCGTCAGAGCATGGATACTGTGGCCCACCCGTTCTGCCACGTGTTGCATCCAGTAGCGAAGATGTAGATGGTTTTTCACTGTCAGAATTTTCCTCGGTACTTTCATCACTGCTAGATACTGTCCATTTTCCGTGTGCACCTTCCTGAAGCATGCTCCTAAGGATTAAAAGACAAACACCAAACAAAAACTGTGCATTTTTGCTATGCTCAAGTCTGCTTTCCTTCGTAGTTTCCATGTGCTTATTACTAGGGAGCTTTGCTTTTTGTATTTGGCAGAACCTCCATGCAACCTCTGACTCGGGAAAATTTCCTAGCGCACAAAGGTTGTTTCTGTGCCCAGGAAACAAAGGACCACGTGCAACGGGAGCAACCATCAAGTAGGAAGCAGCTAACTGCGCATGGAAAACCGGCTACGACAGGGGCACGTACAAGAAAGCATTTCAAACGGAAAGAGAGCAATTTGCAGCACACAGCTGTTTCTCATACCGACCCTAGCGCCCACGGGAGCACGGAGCCGAGCCAGGGCCGCTCTTCCCGGCTGCCTCTGCGGGCCCACAGGCCCCCTCCGCCGCCTCCCGGCGAGGCCCTCAGCCGAAGGCGGCAGGAGGCCTGCCCGCCCCCGAGACCTCCGGGGCCCGTGCGGAAGGGACCGCTGCTCCCGCCACCTCCCCCGCCGGGAGGGCGGGGCCTGCGGCTGGGGCGGGGCCAGCGGCAGCGCGCGGCAGCCACCACCATCCCCTCAGCCACCGCCGCGCTAAGGCCCCACCGGCCGCTGCCGCCCGCACGGGGACATCGCCGGCCCCACCGCTTACCCCAGCCGCCAGCGCCTGCCCCGTCGCGCCCCGGGACGGGACAGCGACTTACCTTCCGGCCCTGCCGCCCGAGCAAAGCGCGCCCGCAGCCGGAGGTGCAGCGGAGAAGGCCGAGCGCCCGCCTGCCCTCAGCGCAGCCCCGCCCGCGCCCCGCCTCCCGAGCCAATGGCGCGCGCCTGAGTTTAGCCAATCGGCGCTGCGCTTGGCCCGCGGGAGCTGGTGCCGGCGCGCGCCTGCGGGCCCCCATAGCGGCGCGGCCTGAGGGGAGCCGTCCCCCGCGGTGGGGGCCCGAGGGGCGGCGGGTCCCTCCCGTCGGTGCCCGGTAGTCCCTGAAGGGCTTCTCCGGCCTCCTAGGGGCACACGGGCGTCGAGGGGCGCTGAGGCAGCTCTGGCGCCTCTCTCAAAAGTTGCCAAACCGGCAAAGGCGTCACGTCTGGGTGACCGGAATTAATCTAATAAGTAATTATTTGGCCTTAGTATTTGTTGAGGGCAGGTGCGGTATTTGCATAATCGTTCATTCAGCCCGATGTTAATTACCGTGTCTGAAGCACCTCGCTAATGAGATAACTGCGTGATGACTTCAAAAATGGAGTGGGAGGAAAACAGGTGTAAAATTAATCAAAGTAAGAGCATAGACCACATCAAAGCTTGCTCTACCTACCTAAATGAACTGTCTTAGCATTTGGTTCTCGTTACTCTAATTTATTACAAGCTTGTTAACTGCAGTTAACAAATAACGTGTCTTCTGTCACTGTGCACTAAAATTGGCAAACTACACCTACAAAACCATTAATGAAATTTCAACTTGTTTGTGTAATTTTATTACCACTTTTCTGCAGTGTTGCATGTAATGCTTCTTCTTGAAACAATCTGTGGATATACTCTTCAGTACTATGAGATTAAATGTTTTATTACCAACCCTTGCTGAAGGTCTTCTTTGGGAAAGCTCTTAGGAAATTTGCATGGGTTTTTTATGTTATATGCATAATATCTTGTCTAAATATAGACTATGGAAACAGTATTTTCTAAAAGTACTTCAGAAAATTTGGTGGTTTCTGACTATGCCTGCATTCCAGTCTCTCCTCATAGTTCCTGTCTATATAGTGACTTTACTGAGAGAATTAAAGATGCGTTTTTCAAGAAAAAAATTCAAGATTTTTCAGAAACAAATTTAATATACAAAGTCTTTACCGTATATTCTAAGTTTGCAAAAAGCCTTTTCATAATAAGCACATAAAACTTAGAAATAGGAAAACTCAACAAGAATTTAAAATTAAAGGGACACAGTCCATTTTCAGCTACTGTAACAGAGTTAATGAAGAGAGTTTTGACAGATATGCGACTAATCTTCAATGTTTTTTTTTAAATAGCATAGATTATTTGGCAAACGCCTATTTTATTCTTCCCATAACAATTATTCAAAGTAAAAAATACTAGGTCAGGTTTATTGGTTTTTAATGCAAATCACTTTCTCTAGGTTTTTGAAGCATGTGATGAAGATAACAAAGTCTATTTAAGCAGAGAGGGCTTTAAACTTGCTGCAGTAATGTTGTTTGGTTATAAGCCCTCAAAGATATTTATTTTTTCATTTATATTCTGAAGATCTAGCTTATATAGATGTCTCAGTATTGAGAACTCTGTGTACTGACTGGTCCGCACTAATTGGAGTGGATTACTGTAGGTTTGGTAAACAGAAATGCCTACAGATTCTTAAAATAATTTTCTTATCTGAAGGTATTTATTTCAAAAGAAAGTAATCAAACCCCTAGCTCTCCTGCTGCAGACTGTGATGAGCAAAAGGTTACATTGTACTTCACTCGTGCACAAGATACATGAAATAAGTGACTTGCTGAGCTTGTTACTGATCATTTATTCGTTTTTACTAGTGGTACACTCCATTTCTTTACACAGTGGTTTCAGTAGATGTGAAACTACTGCATGTCCTAATAATAAACGTGTTCTCAAAAATATGCCTCTTTTTGGTTTCAAGTAACAGTTGGGCATTTTAATTTTGACTTCTCTAATATAAATCTATAGCTGTACGAAAATGTTAACAAAAGAAAAGTATACTGAGAGAAATCATGCGTTGCATACTCACAGGAAGACACAGGATAAATTATGGCTCAGTGTAATTCTGTAAGTTGTGTTTCTACTCTAGTACTGCAAGAAGAACACACATGCAAGATTTCAAAATAAATGCATGTATGTCTGTGAGTTTGTCTTTCTCATGGCAGGTCGATACAAGCTTGACCAATATACTATAAAGTCTATAGAGCATAGAAATTATCATACGTCTTTCTTCTCCAGTTTGAGAAATCTTCCCCAAGGACCACTTGTGACTGATTTTTTTTTTTTTTTAATTAAATACATATTTTAGGCAAATAGTCTTAACAAGGTCATAAACAAAATTTTGTCTATGATAATTTACAGTAAAAATCACAGAATTGTTTTATTAAACTGAAAGTAGTCATCTCTGATACATTTAAGCTGTGGGCAGACATTTTCTCAATGAGCTACGGCCAGATCTAAAAATAATTTTGACTTCTAAAATGAGTCTTAACTGCTCAATTATGAATCTGAAAACGCTCAGCTGCCTCTTATCCATCTTCTCCTGTCTGCTTTTACTGTGGTGTAAAAATTAGCTGTTCTGTTAAATTCCCTGAATGTTTCTTCCAGTAGGAGTACTCAAAACATGCTTAAGGCATTCAAACAAGTGCAGGTTCTGCGCGTAAGTCACTGACGGCTCCTGTGTGGGAAGAGAATAGAAGTGGAGGACTCTCGGGAAGAAAGGAGGTGCAGGTTTAGTTATTTCTTCCTGAAAAGGTGCCAAGTCACACCTGCTGTGTCTCTAGGCAGTGCTGTGACCACCTGGCTGTAGACCATTTTGTCTGTGCAGCTGCATAAAAATTAATTAAAAAGCATTTGTTCCAGGAGCGATTCTGTCATCTAGTGGTTTTGTTAGCTCCTTAAGTGGGCCCAGCTCCAACAACTGTTGCTCTTTGCCCGATGACTGCTCATTGCGAAGTACTAAAAGATCCCTGGGTAGACAGATACTTTTCTTTGTGGCTTTTGCTAACATGCATTAACTATGGTTTATGGCACAGCCACACCTTTTGCTTTTGCTGATGGCTAGGCCTTTTAAGTGTTCCTTATGACATTTTGGTAGTTTTTCGTCTAGTTCTGAGAAACACAACTTTTTATGTGCACCAGATAGAAACCAATGCAGAAGTTACAATCCTAAAAGTTAATTATTAGAATCCAGTTCTTGAGCATGTTACTGTGCATTTCACTTTGTTGTCAAAATGATTAAAATCAGAGACTACAGTAACTGTCCTTGTATTTCTTTGGAAGTCACTGAGAACAGCCCTGGCAAGGAGACTACTTTCAAGAGTAGGAAATGGTGTGCACACATTACTTCTGTTTCCTCAACTACACTACATACGAACAGAAATTTTTCAGTAGAAATGGCAGTTATTTAGCATCATAAACTGCAATCAAGCAACTGCATTTTTACTAAGTTGTTGCCCCATCTTTTTTTTAGTCATGTTTTCATTTATCGTATAAATCGAAAGTAATTCTAACTTCATCCACTAGATGTCATTAAAGAACTCTTTACTGGGGAAGGTGTGACCTAAGACTGAATTGCGTTCCTGCTCCACTTGCTTTTTCAAAACAATTTGTTAAAACAATTCTATATTATTTTTCATAAAATATTATTTTTACGTGGTTATTCATAGAGGTTCTGTACTTACTACAGTTTAAAATTAAGCCTTCTGAGACAAGTAATTGTGAAAACATGAAAATAGAGATTAATCAGATTGTTGGACTGATACTGTATGTATATTTGATACATTTATTAGCATATAAAAATCATCATTTTGGGGAACGAGCAGCATTGTGGGAATCATGTTTGTAGGACTTACACTTTTTCCCCTGGAAGTTCGGTTCACTGATCCTCTTTTCCCTAAAATTATTTGAACTGATCTGAAATGCTCTCAGATTTTTAACAACCATTCAGCTAGCTAACTGCACATTCAGGTGTTAAGTGTTTCAAATGAAAAGGGTACTGCAGAAATAGTAGTCATGAAAAGATGTCATTTCCCCCGCTGAGTTTTCATTCCTAACTGAAAGAACTCCCTACACTATGCCTAGGAGGCCAGGCGCCCAGAAATGTCCAGTGTTTTCCCTGACTCAGCTCCCTGCCTTCACATCAGGACACCAGTAGGTCGGCGTCTGCGGCTGAACAAGATGCCAAGAGCAGGGCACCCTGACATCCAGAGCACAGAAGGGCAGTCTGAGCTCAGGGCTGCCTACAACTTCCAGTTGCTCTTTTGGCACATCTTATCAAAGCTTTCTAAAACGGACTCCCTAGTCTATTTGCATGCCTGACACAGTTGCTGTGAAAAGTGTTGCAGGACAAATGGAACATATAGTCTTAGGTTAACTGGCCACGGCATATTTGGCTTGTCCGTTCTCCAGAATGGAGTATGCTTAGGTTGCACCAGAAGCTGCTAACACGTCGTCTCCTCCCATGTGAGTTGTCTTAGTGCTGCAGCTATGTGCAGTCTTGTATTCTAATAACATAGATGTGAGAGTTTGGACTCATGAGCACTCAGTCATGCTAAAAAGCAATATAAATATTATATAAATGTACAAAGCAGACCTGTGCTTTCTTGGGTAGACGCTCCCTTTCTGTTCCTTACATTGTTCAAAGATCTTTTCCAGTGATGTCTTGGTCACCTCCTAATTCAGTTCTGAAAAGTCAATTTCTTTCACTTTCATCATGTCATCTAGTTTTTTGCTTTTGTATTATAATGAATCTTGGTAACACATTAATCTTAGTGAGTGTTAGTGAATCTTGGTAACATGCTAATCAGCATGTGTCAGTCTGTTCCTAGCAGATAAAATTGTGAGGTAAGATCCTATCAAAAGACAGTAAAGGAGATACGTAATACATAAAATGAGACAGTATGAGATTGGTTTCAGGATAGTTGTGGAAGCTGGATAATGCAAACATTTTTTTTAAATTTCCTTTTCATTTTTTTATTCTGTACCTTTTTATTAAAGTTTTTATTTTAAACAGATTTACCAAATGAATTTTGATCAAACTAGGTTTCACAAAATAGCTGGTCTCCAATCTAAATATTGAAACTGGAAGTTCTTTCATTGTTTAAAGGAAATAACAAATTTTGGGGCTGATAGTCCAAAAGTTATTTTTTAATATTACAGTTCCTTTTTGTGTAGTTGAACTCCAATCTGTATAAAGTTAAGCATGTTTGTTTGAGCATACTTAGTTTAAGGTTTGGATATTGATTAGGATTCTATTAGGACTACATATATACTTAAATTACTGGATGCAAAAGAGATGGGTTTATTTTAATTAGAATAAAGTATTTTCTTAAATGCCACAGATGATACTGTTGTGTAATATGTATTATTATGATATCATTATTTAATGAAATCACATACTATTGATATAAAATGGAAATCACACAGTAGTTCAGATTTATCACTTAACCACTGTGGCATATCTTCTGTGTTCCAGGTGGAGGTGGATTCAGTAATGTCTTCTGTGAGACCACAAAATTCAGGTAATACGCAAACATTTACCTGTCAGTGATTTCTACTCCTTTTTCATTCATAAATTTAGAAAAAAATTATGAAGCCTGGACTCGTCAGAGTTTTGAAGAACCTGATGTAGATTAACGATAATGTATATAATTGTATGAGGTTCAACAAGGCCAAGTGCCAGGTCCTGCACTTGGGTCACAACAACCCCATGCAGCGCTACAGGCTTGGGGAAGAGTGGCTGGAAAGCTGCCTGATGGAAAAGGACATGGGGGTGTTGGTTGATGGCCGGCTGAATGTGAGCCAGCAGTGTGCCCAGCTGGCCAAGAAAGCCAATAGCTTGTATCAGGTATAGTGTGGCCAGCAGGACTAGGGAAGTGATCATCCCCCTGTACTCAGCACTGGTGTCGTGGCTTAACCCCAAGTGGCAATGAGGACCACACAGCCATTCACTCACTCCACACCTATGCCCCAGGGGGATAGGAGAGGAGAACTGGAAAAAAAGGAAAACTCGTGGGTTGAGGTAACGACAGTTTAATAGAAGAGTAATGGAAGAGAAGATTACAATAACAATAATGATAAAAGAAAATACAAAATAAGTGATGCAATACAATTGCTCACCACCCAATAATCCATTGCCCAGCCCATCCCGAACAGCTATCTGGATTCCTGCCCCCTGGTCAGCCCCCATTTACATACTGAGCATGATGTCTATGGTATGGAATATTCCTTTGGCCAATTTGTCTTTTCTATGCTCCCATTCAGCTTCTATGGGAAGCTGAAAAAGTCCTTGATTTTATGTAAGCATTACCTAGCAACACCTAAAACAACATGTGTTTTCAACATTATTCTCACACTAAATCCAAAACACAGCAGCTACTAGCAAGAAAATTAACTCTAACCCAGCTGAAACCAAGACAACTGTTGCGGCTACACCTTGAATACTGTCTTCAGTTTTGGGCCTGTCACTACAAGACATTGAGGTGCTGGAGCGTATCTAAAGAAGAGCAATGAAGCTGGTGAAGGGTCTCAAGCACAAGTCATATGGGGAACAGCTGAGGGAACTGGGGTTGTTAAGCCTGGAGAAAAGCAGGCTGAGAGGAGACCTTATCGCCCTCTGCAAGGAGGTGGGGATCAGTCTCCTTTCCCAAGTAACAAGTGGTAGGATGAGAGAAAACGGCCTTAAGTTGCGCCAGGGTAGGTTTAGATTGGATATTATGAAAAATTTCTTCACTGAAAGGGTTATCAAGCATCGGAACAGGCTTCCCAGGGAAATGGTGGAGTCACCATCTCTGGAGGTATTTAAGAGACGTTTAGACATGGCGCTTAGGGACATGGTTTAGTGGTAACTTGGCAGTATTAGGTTAGCAGTTGGACTCAATGATCTTAAGGGTCTTTTCCAACCTAAATGATTCCTTGATTCTATTCTATGATTCTATGAGCCATGGTTATTAAAGAAGATCATATGATTTAATTTAGTTTTGTAATATTTTTAGTGCTTGTATGTTACATTTAACTTGAACTTACTCTTGCTTCTCAAAGTGGCATTTCTTAACAGCAGCATTATATAGATTAGTGATAGAGGAAAGTAATTAGCAATCTTTAGTGTTCAAGTTGGTAAGTCATGAAAAAGATTCTATCTGTTTTTTGATACTGCTCCACTGTTTACTTGGGCAAAGAACTGGAGTCTAACATCACAGTTCAATAAATACCTCTTTCTGTAACACCCTCCCATTTATATAATTCTGCTTGGTTTTTTCTTGTCCTTGACCTTAACAATTATGCCCACACATCTGTTTGTACAGTCATGTGGCAAGTCTTATTGGAGAAATTATTCCTATAAAAAATGAAGTGGCAAAAACATGTGGTTGCTTTTATCAATAAGTTCCGTCATCCCGTTTGCCATGTGGCCTCACAAGTATTTGTTTCAATACAAAGGTAGTGCGGAGGCTGGTTCTGTTTATTCAAAACCCATGTTCATTAAACCACACCCTTACTTGTAAATCTTTCATTTAGGCAACAAATACAGAATAAAGATTTTACTCAGACTTTTTTTTTCAAGAGAACAACCGCATATGAATGCCTGAACGAAAAATAGTGAACTAATATATAAAGATAGATTATGGATTTTTTAATACCTAATTGGCCTGAATATTTTTTTAAGATGACCTTTTTGTGTGTTGAGATAGCTTTACAGCCTGTTCTAGTAGCACATAAATTGCAAAGTCTGAAGATCAATGAATAGGCGGCACTCTATTATAGGAGTCATTCTATAAAAGGAAAATTGTATACTACAATTTTCTGGGCTCGTATGTTACTCTGAAAGAGAAAAAAATAAATGGGTGGAAAGCTTATATTGCTTTTTATGGTTTCACTTCCATAGTTACTCAATTGAATGGAAAGCTGTTCATGCAGGCAAGTTCAGTATGTTTAGGCAACCTCTGCTATTAAAGAAATTGTGCATGTACAGAACCTAGCAGTTGAAAGCAGCAAGTCTTTGTAATCCTGGAAACTGAGACTGTAACAGTTCTTAATGTATGATTTTTTTCGAGAAGAAATAAGGACAGAAACACCGGAAATCCGTAAGCTTGTAGTTTAAGATTTGAATTGAGACAGCAGGTGGAGCTGAAGGAATTGTGCTTTTGAACCACTGCAGAAAGAATAGGATATGAATGAATCAAAAGAAAGAAGTGCAGAGCTTTTGTTATGTTGTGTGATAAAGAAAAATTCCTGCAGGATACAGTGATGTTGCCTTCTAAAGAAAATTAATTTTTTTTAAATGAGCATAAAGCATATATTAGAAAGTTATAAGAAAGGAATATTTGTCTGTTTAAATATTGAGCTGAAATGGGATTTTTTTGCCAAAAAAATATGTATCTGCAGAATTTTTATATCAAGATTTTTGCACGTTTCATGGGGAGGCCTGAAGTTTTGAGGGGCAGATTTTTGTTTTTTAATTTTTGTGTTTTACTTTGATTTTAGAAGAAATGGTCAATTAAGTACTTCCAAACTAGGCTTGCATTTCTATTTCTTTCATTTTCAGTTCATCAAAAGGACAAGAAAAATGTACAAGTAAAGACTTTCATATAGTGTACAGGAGGAATAACCAAACCAGTTTTACATTCAATTTTATTAGAAATGTCATAGGAATCTATATCTGAGGTTATAGATTATTTCAGAGTTCTCTCATTCCTGGGAATGATGCCAGATACGATTGTTTATGCAGCATGGATCTTTATCCATGGCGTGCAAGTGCTATTGACTTAGGAAAGTCCATGTTTCTCTCCAAAGCAAAGAAATATGAGATGGCATGTAACAAGAAGGAAAACGTAGAAGTAAACAGAAGCATTATCATAGAATCATAGAATGTCTTGCGTTGGAAGGCACCTTTAAAGGTCATCTATTATACTCAAATATAGAATATAAGTGAGAAAATTTAAACGATATTGAAATGTTTGCATGATCGTGATCTAACTTTGAAGACTATTATTTCAGTTTTATTTTTGTGTTTATTTATATAATTAAAATTATTCATAATTTTTAGACCACAGTTGTACATATTTTTAAGGAGAAAAATAAAACCAACTTTTTTCCAGGGGTATTTATTTATATTTTACATCTTCCTAGGTCTATTATTTGAAAAATTTTAAAATCTCATGAGTGCAAAGTGCAGTTATACAGTAACAAAGCAAGGCAAATATTTACAGATTTTGATGTGCAAGGTAATTTTTTTCTCCTAAATATTTGGAGTATTAATTTAATTCTAAAATAATTGAGCAAAACAGAACACCTGCAGGAAATAAAAAGAAATTAAGATGATGTTCTGGATGCTGCAAAGTTAAGTAAAACAGTGCCAGAGTAACAAAGATCATGATGGTATTACTATAAATGAAGTCAGGGTCATTAGGCTGTGGCATTCTAGATGGTAGCTCTGGATTTTCTGTCATACTATGAGCTCCTCCAGCTGTTAAAAGAAATCTCTAGCCATTCGCCCTACCTACTTGCTGTTGCTACCTCTCATTATTTCTGTTACTCATACTCATATATTTCCACTCATTTATGTCACATACTTTACTTATTTCTGTCGCTGGTGATGGCTATCGATCTTTTTTACTTCTCATGATAGACCAAGGAAGGGAAACGAAAGCAACAAGGATTTTTTTTCTCATTCTTGTTGGGAAGAAGATGTGGTGATTCTTTTTCATTCCTGCTAGACAACAGGGGATCTCCCATCATCAAACTGAAAAAAAAGGAAAACTTCATCAGGAGCCTCTGAGCTGATAGACATTCAAATGATCCTTTGCTTTTTAATTCCTGACCTAAGATAGGACTATGGTCCTTGAAAAGAGGGAAAGTGAAACATATGGCAAATGAGATGTTGGGATGATCAGATAGGTACCCACTTAGCTTTTTGCCATGAACTAAAAGTAGCTTTTCAAGTGTTATTTTTAGTGAGTTATTTGAAAGGACTTAACTGTTTCAAGCACTGTGCTTTTTTTTGTCTTGTGATCTGCTGCACACAATCTGCTGTAGCCCTGTTTGAGATGCTTTATTTTCCAGTTGGATCTGGAAGTGAATCCATAATCTAAGTGACTGATCGGTTGATATTACTCTGATATAAAGTATTCAGGATTTTGTCTGCAGCAGGATTAAACTGAAGGAGAAATTTTTTTATGCAAGAAAAGTTTTGAAACACAATGTTTAGAATAGCTAAAATGTCAATGAAAATGATAGATTTGAAATGTAATTTTGATATTTTAGGGTATATGTTTTGAAAGTTTTACAAATCTGAAATTTACAATTCAAAATGTCTACTTTTAAAATTAAAACTTAAATAAGAGAGTTGTAGATGTTGTAGGCACTGTACTTTTGAACAGGGTTCACAGTGGCAAAAAGGAATTGTCAGTATAAAATCTTTCTTAGACTGCTCTTCTATATAATGTAGCCATCCTAAAATATTTTACAAATACAGTAACATAAAGGGTGTATAATTGATTCAGAAATGTGAATTGATTAGCTCACATGCAAACACAATTGTATTAAGTAGTTTAAAAAAACCCCTTAATTTACATTATTTTTCTCTTGCCTAATCTTGATTTAAAAGATAGAGGATTTTTGACTTTTGAAGACTTCAAGAAAGCCTTCAGTTCTTTTCCTGCTAAGTTATCTGAAAGAATCATAGTTGAAGCCTTCAGGTCAGATTAACAAAGACGTCCTTATTCCTGGATAGCAGACTTTGTGTTGTATATATTTCAGTTAATTGAAATGATTAGATTCTATCATGCAACTGAAGATATAAGCTTCAGCACATTACTGTTTCAGTGCCTTAAATTCAGTATATTATATTTAGTATATTGTAAAGATAAATAATATATAATATAATAATTAATATAAATTGTATACAAATAATAAAATAATAATTATAATTAAAATTATTATTACCAGATACAGAAAGTAATTTGTTGTCTGTACTGTTTCTTAAGAAGCCTAAAATTACTTTTACGTTTTCCTCCTGTAATCGGGAAATCTGTATTCAAGAACTGTCTCTTGAAAAATTCAGTTAAACTGTAGTGCATATTGCGAGGCAGTAGCGGTAAGATTTCCTGCAAGGTAAGATTGGCTCAGAAGTGGAAGGATACAATTTTGAGAGTAATTTGCAGATCATAAAAAAATTATCTTACCTCTGCAATTGTCAGTAAACATTATTTAAAAACTGTTCTGGAAAACATTGCATTGCAAAGTGTAAAACTTTCTTTTTGTGATATGAATTATTTGTTTGGAAGTAACTCAGTCATTGAGAGAAGTCCTTCACTTTTGAAGACGTGCCATCAGATAGCTTGCTGAGCACCATCTTTAAAAGGTGGGTGTGGATTTTGGGTTGTTATTCTTTTTTGTAGTTATCTGGAATCATGGTACAAAGCAATATTGCAGAACAGGAATTGGTCTGTACATAGAATCGTAGAACTGTCAGGGCTGGAAGGGACCTTAAAGATTATGTAGTTCCAACCCCACATCTTTCAAGCCACTGGCATTCAATAACAAAATCCAAGTGTAGAGTGTCTAAGGTCTTAGATGATACTCTTGTGTTTTTGCACTAAAGATGTAATGTATTTTGAGGAGACTAATTATTTTAAGAAGATTTGAAAAGTTATGTGGTATGTTTTTCTTGATGTTCAAGTGATTTTACTACAACTTTTTGGTATATTGTCAAGAAATGAAGAGGAAAATGTAGGCAGAACAGATTGAGGTGTTACCCTTTTTAAATATTTTATTTTAAGGATTTCTATGAAGGGCCTAATGTCCAATTTTTCTGTCCAGTGATTAAAATCTTTTTCTTGAATATTAATGCTTTTTAGGTCAGAAAAGCATATGTAGTTGTTGTTCATACTGGTTTATTTTGCATTTTTACATATATTTTTACATTATCTTTCTCATTTGAAAAATTGTCAAATAAATTAAGACCTAGCTTCATAATGTAAAATAGTTCTGAAAACTTTTGACCCATCTTTCTGTCAGTGAAACTACCCAATTTTGAATTTACATTATAATCTTGATGAATTTATAAATGAAGGAAAGTTCAGACAAATGTTATCGTATACACTGTATGTAGTAAAGAAGACATGTCACTATCAACAGTAGCTCTAATGCGAGCATTATCACAGTCCAGCAAATGAAACTTGTGACTGCATATTTATGAATGAGGTACGGAACCTGAAGAGAAACATAGGTTCTTGAAAATTTCATTTGCAAGAAGTTTGCATGTTTCTTTGGCTACTCTTGAAAGAAATTACACCATAGTATTCTGTAATACAAATTTCTTTTGAATCGAACAGGACAAATCTGCAGAGAACTTAGAAATTAGAGTCCTCCTAAATCCTCTTTTAGGAACACATCCTTTTTGGATATTTCTTGATGGGTATGTTGAACTTTATGTAGGGAAACAGAGCTAGGTTTTGTCCTAATTTGAGCTGTACAGTTGAATTAAGACTGTATGAAAAGAAAGCCAGAGGAAATACTTTGGACATAGAAATTTGTCAGAAGCTTCAATGTACTTGTGGCACAAAGTCCGTATTACAATGGATTGCTAAAACAAACAGTGTGTATATAAGTTCATATTTGTAGATATGTTTCTTGTTCTTCCCTCTTTTTAATACAGAGATCAGAATTAAGTTTTGGGACAGAACATAGTTTTAAAATATATATTTTGTGTTAAGTAAAATATTTTACAATACATATACATGTAAGATGTTTAGCATCTTCAGATTTGATGACTCTGATCAAGTGTGAGTTCTAAAACTAGGTCTATGTTAGCAATTAATACAGCACATAGGGATCAGGTCTGTAGAAGAAGGGAGGGAGAATATCAGTAATTGATTTGCATTAAGAATGAAGGACCCCACTGACGTAATTTAGCTTTCAGATCAAGTAGACTTGATTCGTAGTTGTACAAAATGCTCATAGTAAGGCATCCATATATGTTGAATTGATTTTAACAAACTTGAGGCTCAAAAATGGAATTATTGTACTTATCATTCATATATTTTATTAATATTAAATGTTTAATATACTAGAGTAAGAAGCTAAAGAATAACAAATTATTTTTCTAACCTACCTCTACAACTGCCGTTATGCTCAAAATCTCAAAATCTTGTTATGTCTACAAAGGAGAGGCACCTGATACAAAAAGCCAAAATTTATTGTTACTATATGGAAATCTTAGCAGTCTAGTAAAAAAATTATTATTAGTACAGATTTAATAATTACAAAAAAAAAGAAAGAAAAATAAAATAAAGAATACTATGCTACAAAAAATCGCAATGCAGTTAAATATGTTATACACTTCCGAACATCTACCTATTTTTCTGTTGTTATTCTCAGTCTTCCACTGTCCCTCTTGGTTCTGAGGTTGACAGGTTCAAGGCAGGCACGGTAGGGTGAATTGCCATTATCCTGACTTCTTTGCCAAGAGGAGTATGATATTCATATTGATGTTTTCTTCTCTCTCACTCTAGCATCCACTTCGGGTCATTTTTACATATTTTCCAGCACAGTTTACATCTTCCTCTTTCTTCATTGATTCGCAAGCCCGTGTTACATCCAAATTTACTTTATATAGCACATATTACATATTTTAGATATTTGTTCACTGCTGTCTTTGTCATCCATGAAACCACTTTTGTCTAGCTCCTGTGTCTGCAGTTCTTTAACTGACCATTGGTGAGTTGTTTGTTGTCCTGGTCCTCCAGTGTTAGCTTGTGGCCTGTATCTTAACATCCCATGCCTGTCCTCCTCTATTCTATGTGCTGTGTCTTTACATATAAAGGCCTCTGCTATTGTGCCATGTCTGTACTTCTCTACATCATTATCTTAAACTCATAAATGTTTCATTTTACATAGAAGAAATTCTTGTTACTACTGTCCATATAAAGCTATATTTAAACTGTATAAAGATAAGAACAAACTAGGCATAACCACCTGGTCCTTAAAAGAACTGCTGTTACAGATAAAGCAAGTAAAAGCTCCAGGCAGGTCAAGCAAATTCGGACAAAGTCTGACAAACCTCAGTCTTCAGATCTTGCAAAATCAGTACATAGTTTGCAGCCTGTTACTATCAATGGCTGAACTGTATTTACTGGAATACAAGGTTATGAAACATACAGTTAATATCCCTACTTTACTTTAACGTTGTATATTCTTTTATAAATGTATAAAGATGTAGTGAATGAATCTGAATTGGTAGAAGAGCTTCAGGATGGGGTGGTGTTAAATGCTCTATTTTATGAAAGAAAAAAGACACCTCATTCAACAGTGTTTCTAAGTACAGTAAGTGGGTGGTTTGGGTTTTTTTATTTCTTAATTCCATGGGAATAGGACCAAACAAATATATTTTCATCTCATACTGATAAAATAATATTTAATGGAGACATTCTTTCTCCTAGGGGATTATTTTCTTACAAATGCCAGTAATATACTGCACTTAGCTGTTGCTGAAGTTTGCAAAACGCATGTGAGTTTTCAGTTCATATTTGATTGTACTGACCATAATCTTGCCTGAACAGTAGTGTAACATTTATTGTTTCTGAGCTAATATTGCAGTTATATTGAACAAAATGCTCAAGTGCTTATCATGCACCTGGTGTGCGCCTGATTAAAATGCCTTCGTACCATAAAATCTCAACATTCTAGACACAGGTGTTGCAGCAGTGCCTGCTAAGGTAAATGGTGTGATGATATGTTCTTTCATGATGGGGTTCATTTTAATGGGTAGCACACACAAGAATTTTTTTATAATAATGCTGCTGTTCTGCAGGTAGCTACATGGATACGAAATGATAATTTGTGATAAATGACTGTCTGTAAGTGAACATGTTGTCTTCTAAAGCGTGATTCAAATTCTTAAAAAATATTTCAAGTACTGTTTTCCTTTTTTGTTGGGAATATGTCATATTTGAATTATACGATATTATTAATTACTGCTGCTGAGAAAATATTTGTCTTAGCTGTGCCATTTGTTTAAGAAACATAGGTTATTTGTATGCTAAAACCTTAGACCATTATAATGGAAATAGTAACAGAACTAAGCTGAAAACCAATCACATGTGAATGTGAGTGAACCTATAAATGATGAAAAATGTCTTACAAACCAAAAGTGGACAGAAAAGTCTCATACAGTTTTTAAAGCTAGCAAGCATAAATCAGATCTTAAGGAAGAAAAGAAGGCATTCATGATCCGCATTTTATGCTGTTCTGCCTTTAGATTGATAGGATCACACACTAGAGGTATATTAGTACTTTTGTATGTATTGGTACTTTCCATACAAAAAATGACCTAATTGTCTCGTATTTCTTTCATGTAATTATCTAGTAATGAGAAAATAACCTGGTTTTCAGAGCCACCCCATGGAAGAAATCTTATGCTCTTTTATGCAAGTTTGATTTATAGACATGTACTGTAGAGCACAGTGAATATGAGACATTCATCTTCCTATGGCTAGTTGCCATGGAAACATAGTACACAGTACAATGTCATTCCAGCTCTGGTGATGCCTGCAGTAGTTTATTTCTTTGTGTTCTTGTTTCTTAAGCAACTGTCTTGCAGCCTTTCATATTATCACACTTCATCTATACAAGTCTTTTCCCTTCATATCTTGAGAACCATCTCTAATAGAAAAGATCAATTTTTTGTCTACCCATGCATATCAATGTACGTACATTTTTTTTCAAATCATGGGTTAAAAGCTTATCCCATGCCCACAAATAATATACCATTGCCCTAAAATTGGTAAAAGAAGATGGTAAACTAGACTGAACATCAAAGTGTAAAGGACCTGCCTCAGCATCTTTATTTACTTTCTCTCAACAGGGACTGGAGTTAAGATTATTATTCTGTAACCAGTATCTCACTCCAGGAAGACAGAAAGATTCTCCTATATGTCCTTAGCTGGCATTTGTGAGGTGGACAAAAATCCAACAGCTGTCTTATAATATCCACACTGTTTCACCCTTGTGAGATAAGAAATCAGAGGAACTGGGGGGAAAAAAAAAGGAGATCCTCATAATTAATCTAAAAAAGTGCTAAGGATGTTCAGGGGGACAAGAGTCAAACTGAATGATTTTTATATTGCAAAGCTGTGCCCTAACACAAGTTCTTCTTTTTAAGGCAGTACCTATTTCATGATTCATTGCAAAGGGAACTGATGCAGAATTAAAGCTGTGTGTGTTTCAGGTTCTGCCTAAGTGGGGTGATACTTTGTGAGAAAGTATCTGCTCCTCCCC
>VYZM01023474.1:349756-362012 GCA_013398915.1 Dromas ardeola
AGTTGACCTTAGTTGTTATAGCAATAAGTATAAGCAAGGGCTTCTCTGCGTACCATTCCTTGGCCTTATCACTCTGAGAACAAACAGTTTCTCTACAATACACTGTTAATTTCAGAGAGTTAAAAGAGGCTTAGCTAAAAAGTAAAATTACTGAACAGGAAATTGCTTCTGTTTTACCTCAAACCAGGACACAAGTATGGTTGAAAACATTTTGTAGAGAATCCTGAATTAACACCTAAAGATAGATGTATCTTTTGGGTAATATTAGTGATTTTTGGTTTGCTTTCCCTATCTGTTACCAATTTGTAATCCAATTACTTAACAACATACGTTAACTTGTGGTGTGTTGAGCCTGGCCAGCAATTAAGCACCCACCCAGTCACTCACTAACTTCCCCCACAGTGGGATGGGGAGAGAATCAGAAGATGAGGACCAAGAAAACTCATGGGTAGAGATAAGGACACTTTAATGAGTGAACCAAAGCTGCACATGCGAGCAAAGCAGAATATGGAATTTATTCACTACTTCTCATCAGCAGGCAAATGTTTACCTGCTTCCTGGAAAGCAGCACGCCTAATGGTTACTTCAGAAGATAAAGACCATAATCACGAACATCCCCTCCTTCCTTGTCCTTTCCTCGAGCTTTTATTGCTGAGCATGATATCATAGAATCATAGAATGGTTTGGGTTGGAAGGGACCTTTAAAGATCATCTAGTCCAACTCCCCTGCCATAGGCAGGGACATTTTTCACTAGATCAGGTTGTTGAAAGCCCCATCCAACCTGACCTTGAACACTTCCAGGGAGGGGGGGCATCCACAGCTTCTCTAGGCAACCTGTCCAGTGTCTCACCACCTTCACTGTAAAAAAATTTCTTCCTAATATCTAATCTAAATCTACCCCCTTTAATTTTAAAACTATTGCCCCTGTTCTGTCACTTGGTGAAAAGTCTCCCTCTGTCTTTCTTGTAAGCTCCCTTTATATATTGCAAGGCTGCAAAAGCTCTCCCTGGAGTCTTCTCTTCGTCTCCAGGCCGAATGGCCTCAACTATCTCATCTTTTTTTTTATTGCAACAATATGTGATATCATAAGTCTCTTTACAGCATGAGCAACAAATTTCATATGGTATGGAACATCCCTTTGGTCAATTTGGGTAAGCTGTCCCAGCTGTGTCCCCTCCTAACTTCTTGGCTACCTCCAGCTTACTCACTAGGGGAGCACAGTGGGAAAAAGAAAGCCTGGAGGCTGTGCAAGGACTGCTCAGCAGCAGCCAAAATGCTGGTGTGTTATCAACACTGTTGTTGTTCTAGTCACAGATCTAAAACATAGCAATATTTGTGCTACTGTGAAGAAAATTAACTCCATCCCAGCCAGAACTAGTACACTACTGTAAATTCAAATTATTCCTTCATTCTAACACTTGTCTAATAAAAAACATCACTAGGAAATCCTGCAGAAACTGGGCATACTGTACTGCTCCTATGGAGCAGTAGGCCGTTATACATCTATTTCACATCTAGTGAAGGCATGGATCTTTCACTACAAATACATCTGACACCAAATCATCCTAACAAAAATTTTAAGTAGAATTTATAGCGGATATGACCCAGGTCTAGGTATTTTCCCAATCCTACAGAAAATTCATTTAAAATATTGAACTTTTTTTGTGTATCACTTTATCTGAAGAGAGAGGGACTGCTAAAACAATTGACATAAGCACACATATAAATTTTTGCAGGTTTCAGAGCAAAACCTAGCATATGAGTGTTACACAATATGCCACACATTTACGCGCTCATTCCTTCTAAATAGTTCAACATACTTTTTTCTAATTTGGAAAAAAAATACTACTTGAAATCTTAGAATATTTTTTAAAGTTAGTAATTTAAATTAAGTTCATATTTAAATTAAAAATTTATGTTTTTTCTGGTTTTGAGGGTATGTCCAAACAAGAATTTGCAATTATGTTAGCAAATTGAAATAAGTCACTGGTTCATGCCTCTTAGTTATCACTCCTGCCATTCGCACTGGCCTTCTCTCATTGGTTCTTGAAGTGCACAGTAAATTGTTTTAACATAAACCACTCTTAGTTCATATGAATCCATTTTATTTTGCATTGCCATGGAGTAGGAATATGCACGTGGTCAGTCACTATAATACATCCATGGTAATATAACTTACTAAAATGTGTTAATGCCACAGTAAGTGCTTAGCTGGTCATATCCTTGGGGCTCTCTTTTAAAGAGTTTCTTTCAGATGGGATAAAATTTTGACATATAATTAAAAATATTTGAATGTGGCAGCTGTAAAATAGACCAAATTCACAACATCAAAGATTAATTCTTTTTATTATTAATAACATCTGGGGTAATAGTAGCACAGATATCTTTTTTCTCACCTGCCAACATGCCTTAAGTGTGAATCAGTTCTTTTAGCAGTAGCTTATATTTATTCAGTTTGGTGATCTCTTTACAAGGACTGCCTCCACAGATGCTGATTATTTTTTAATTGCATTGGATGATAGAAACTGGGAAAAAGACTGACCCACCAAACTAATTTCAAATAAACTATTAAACAGCCATTAGATGACATCAATTCTTGTTCATTTTCATCCAAAACTGAACCTCTACCCTGAAGGGGAAAATGTTCCTTGAGCTCTTTCAGAGGATACTTTTTATTAAAAGTAGATTTTTCTCCAGTGTTAAGAATAAAAGATTTTTTAGCAAAATAAACTGCATCTTTTATTTGAAGTGTAATCTGCGATGTGTACTGATAGACTGAAAATCTATTCAGATATGTTTGGATTTTTTTTTTACTTTAATCAATAGAATAGAATAGAATATTTCAGTTAGAAGGGACCTACAACAATCATCTAGTCCAACTGCCTGACCAATTCAAGGCTGATCAAAAGTTAAATCATGTTGTTAAGGGCATTGTCCAAATGTCTCTTAAACTCCAACAGGCTTGGGGTATCAACCACCTCTCTAGGAAGCCTCTTCCAGTGTTTGGCCACACTCTTGGTAAAGAAACGCTTCCTCATGTCCAGTCTAAACCTCCCCTGGAACAGCTTTGAACCATTCCCACGTGTCCTTTCATGGGATATCGTGAAGAAGAGCTCAGCACCTCCCTCTCCAGTTCCCCTCCTCAGGAAGCTGGAGGGCAATGAGGTCACCCTAAAGCCTCCTTTTCTCCAAACTAGACAAGGCCATAATCCTTAGCCATTCCTCATAGGGCATCCATTCCAGCCCTTTCACCAGCTTTGTTGCCCTCCTCTGGACACATTCAAGGACCTTCACATCCTTCTTAAATTGTGGGGCCCAGAACTGCACAGAGTACTTGAGGTGAGGCTGCACCAATGCTGAATACAGCAGGATAATCACCTCTTTTGACCAGCTGGTCATNTCCCAACATTACTCCATCCTGTGTGCAGAATCCGGCATTTGGACTTGTTAAACTTAATCCCATTAATCATAGCCCAATGTTCCAATCTATCTTGATCCCTCTGCAACACCTCCTGTCCCTCAAGAGAGGCAACAGCACCTCCCAATTTGGTATCATCATCAAACTTGCTAATGGTGCATTTAACTCCTGCATCCAGATCGTTGATAAATATATTGAACAGAACTGGCCTTAGAATTGAACACTGAGGAACACTGCTGGTGACTGGTCACCAGCCCCATTCACTATAAAGCTCTGCCTTATAGCCAGTTCTTCACCATAGGCCCGCTCATCCCACAGCTGGACAACTTGTCCAGAAGGATGCTGCGAGGAACAGTGTCAAAAGCCTTACTAAAATACAGAAAAACTACAGCCACCACCTTCCCTTCATCCACTAGGTGGGTGACCTTATCATAAAATGATATCAAATTAGTTAAACAGGACTTTTCCTTTGTGAACACGTTGACTGTGCCTGACGATCGCATTATTGAATGCATATTGAAATGCTTTTCAATGGTACCCAGTATCATCTTCTCCATAATTTTTCCAGGAACTGAGGTTACACTAACAGGTCTGTAGTTCCCTGGGGAACTGACAGGTAGCTCCTTCAGAACTCTGGGATTAATCCCATCAGGTGCCATGGATTTGTGAATACTCAGCTGATAAACTGGTCCCTTACAATTTCAGTGTCCACAAATGGAAAGTCACACACTTGTGGTCCTCCAACTCAGGGGGACCGGGCAGCCCAAGGTCTATCAGTATTATTAAAGACTGTGTCAAAACCCCCCATTGAATATAATAGAATAATATAGTATGAATTGTAGATAATATAAATAGCAATAACTCTTTGCAGTAGCAAAGAAGTGTTTGCAAAGTCTAGGTTCCCCTTATAGTAGAAAAAAACTGTGACAAAACTAAAAATGAGCCAGTCTGACATAACAAAAGAACAGCCGTCTGTCAAATTGTTAGCCAATTTTCTTTGGGTTTAGATTTTGTTCTTTTTTCTTACAATCTCTGCTGCATTTTGTGAAAACTATTCAGCATTAGAATTGTAACACAATTGAAAAGGGGATATTGTAATATTACATCTATATAACAAAACTTAATAGCTAGTTTAAAGAAACACCTGAGGACAGAGCTTCTTTTTAACATGGCAGACTAAGTTATTACTTGATTTGATAAATACTCTCAAATTAATTGGTAGCGTATACTGTTTATGACATAGCTGCACAGTGTCCCTTTACTTCACCTTTAGTATTTTGTGTAAATTAAAGATAAAATATTATTAATAGCATTTAAATGATGTATGTGCTCCTAGCAATCCTTATATTCCTGAATTTGACAAAGTTTATAAGCGTTCGTGTTTCAGCTTTACAAGAATTTCTGTGAGTTTTTTAACTGACTTCTTATAAGGCTTGTAGGATAACGGGTGTCCTCTCGCTGATACTTTTGGAACTTACAGGCTGGTTTCAGCAAAATATCACAAAGAGCTGAGATCAAATAAATAATCGGATTTCTGCAAATTTCATAAAAATAGGTGAAAAAAGAAGGAGAGTGATGCTGTAAGTGCCCCCAACAGAGGAAAGGGCTGTTATGTGAGTTAATGAACCTTAACAGGCTTCACAGAGTCTACAGGGAAACAAGACCTTATAAAGGCCCAACTGCAGAGAAGCTTCAGAGAAAGAGTTCATCACAGACTCTAAAGTCAGTCAATCATATGATGCAAACCTACAGGAAATCAGGAATCATTAGCTCAACTACTCACAGAATTATTTGTTAATTATTGTTTAATACGATTATTTAATATTTAATTATTGTTTAATACGATTTATAACTAATGTATTCTTCTGTTGTAATATTACTTCCCTCAAAAGTTTGAAAAGCATAATGCCATAAATTCTGAAAGATTTAATAATCTAGGATGATTTCTGAATTTTTAAAATCACTGAATTTTCCCTCCAAACCTTTTGTACATTTGCAAATTATCTTAAAATAATTTTGGTAACAAGAAAATATTNAGTTCTTCACCATAGGCCCGCTCATCCCACAGCTGGACAACTTGTCCAGAAGGATGCTGCGAGGAACAGTGTCAAAAGCCTTACTAAAATACAGAAAAACTACAGCCACCACCTTCCCTTCATCCACTAGGTGGGTGACCTTATCATAAAATGATATCAAATTAGTTAAACAGGACTTTTCCTTTGTGAACACGTTGACTGTGCCTGACGATCGCATTATTGAATGCATATTGAAATGCTTTTCAATGGTACCCAGTATCATCTTCTCCATAATTTTTCCAGGAACTGAGGTTACACTAACAGGTCTGTAGTTCCCTGGGGAACTGACAGGTAGCTCCTTCAGAACTCTGGGATTAATCCCATCAGGTGCCATGGATTTGTGAATACTCAGCTGATAAACTGGTCCCTTACAATTTCAGTGTCCACAAATGGAAAGTCACACACTTGTGGTCCTCCAACTCAGGGGGACCGGGCAGCCCAAGGTCTATCAGTATTATTAAAGACTGTGTCAAAACCCCCCATTGAATATAATAGAATAATATAGTATGAATTGTAGATAATATAAATAGCAATAACTCTTTGCAGTAGCAAAGAAGTGTTTGCAAAGTCTAGGTTCCCCTTATAGTAGAAAAAAACTGTGACAAAACTAAAAATGAGCCAGTCTGACATAACAAAAGAACAGCCGTCTGTCAAATTGTTAGCCAATTTTCTTTGGGTTTAGATTTTGTTCTTTTTTCTTACAATCTCTGCTGCATTTTGTGAAAACTATTCAGCATTAGAATTGTAACACAATTGAAAAGGGGATATTGTAATATTACATCTATATAACAAAACTTAATAGCTAGTTTAAAGAAACACCTGAGGACAGAGCTTCTTTTTAACATGGCAGACTAAGTTATTACTTGATTTGATAAATACTCTCAAATTAATTGGTAGCGTATACTGTTTATGACATAGCTGCACAGTGTCCCTTTACTTCACCTTTAGTATTTTGTGTAAATTAAAGATAAAATATTATTAATAGCATTTAAATGATGTATGTGCTCCTAGCAATCCTTATATTCCTGAATTTGACAAAGTTTATAAGCGTTCGTGTTTCAGCTTTACAAGAATTTCTGTGAGTTTTTTAACTGACTTCTTATAAGGCTTGTAGGATAACGGGTGTCCTCTCGCTGATACTTTTGGAACTTACAGGCTGGTTTCAGCAAAATATCACAAAGAGCTGAGATCAAATAAATAATCGGATTTCTGCAAATTTCATAAAAATAGGTGAAAAAAGAAGGAGAGTGATGCTGTAAGTGCCCCCAACAGAGGAAAGGGCTGTTATGTGAGTTAATGAACCTTAACAGGCTTCACAGAGTCTACAGGGAAACAAGACCTTATAAAGGCCCAACTGCAGAGAAGCTTCAGAGAAAGAGTTCATCACAGACTCTAAAGTCAGTCAATCATATGATGCAAACCTACAGGAAATCAGGAATCATTAGCTCAACTACTCACAGAATTATTTGTTAATTATTGTTTAATACGATTATTTAATATTTAATTATTGTTTAATACGATTTATAACTAATGTATTCTTCTGTTGTAATATTACTTCCCTCAAAAGTTTGAAAAGCATAATGCCATAAATTCTGAAAGATTTAATAATCTAGGATGATTTCTGAATTTTTAAAATCACTGAATTTTCCCTCCAAACCTTTTGTACATTTGCAAATTATCTTAAAATAATTTTGGTAACAAGAAAATATTCCCTTTTAATCATGGAATCCTAGAAAAAATAAGATTACAGATACCCTTGAGCATGTGCTGCATCTTGTGTTTTGGTACATCAGTGATAGTACAGGAGTCTTCAGTACACAAATTCATATGATCATAAAAAAGGCCCCAGCATAGCATGTACCATGACAAGAAGCAATGTGTACAAGTTGTGTCGGGAGAAATTCTGTCTGAATATGAGGAAAAAAAAATCTTCATTGTTGAGAATTAACATTGGAATAGGTTACCCAGAGAAGTGGTGGAATCTCCCTTCCTGGAAATATTCAATGCTCAGCTTAACAGGGCCCTGGGTAACCTAATCTAAGGCCCTACATTCAACAAAACCAGGTGATCTCCAGAGGTCCTTTCCAACCCAGAGTTTTGTTATCATTCTATGATTCTATCTTTTGTAGATTTCTGTTACAGCACGTGAACCTCAGAAGTCACAGGATATTCAGTAGCACTTGAGAGACTTAACTAAGGACTAGGGTCATGCATTGCACTAGGTGGTAAACAAATACTTAGCAAAATCCTGTTTCTTTCCCAAAGATCTTGTGAGTTACCACTGAGCAAATAGTAATACATGTAAGAGCCGGTAGATTCCAGAACCGGAGGTCTTCTCTTCATCTTAGAGAAACAAGCTATGTTTCTCTGGGTTCTGAGGTTGCATTTTGAGAACACACCACCTCCACAGTTTCAAGACCTGTGGCATGTATCTCGGTTAGGTAGAGATACGAAACTGACTATCCTTAAAGTTTTTGGAAAATCAAATTAAGACTCAGAAACATATACACCTGTCAGAGAACACAAGCTGGAATGGTAAAAAAGAAGTCAGTGTGCCAGAGGAAAAGATTATTCTGCATTAGATAGAGTTGGATTACTATCATTACGTGGATCAGTAGTCCACATCAGTCCTGAGGCTATGTTAGGTAAGACATGTCCTATGTCAAAAAGAGCAATAAATGGTGATTTTTTTTTCTACCAACAAAGACTGTCTAGTGTGACTATTTGGAACAATATAGCTAAAAGAGTGATTGAGAGTGCTTCACTGATCTGCTCTGGATAAAATTTCAAAGTGTTGAATTGTTGGAAATTTGAATCAACAAATTTTGTTAACTTCATAACCAGTTCTTTTGATGAACTCTTTCTGTGGATTTGTGGTCTGTATGCCTTTCCTTGCTTTTTCTCTTACAAATACAGTGCTTCTCAATGTAAGAAAGAGCACATGTGGCTTTCACATAGAACTTCAGTGTAATTCCCAGGGAGCTGGTACAGAGGAAGCTCTATTCAATCCATTGATTCAGTGGAGTCAAGAGGATTTCATTTCCTGTCGTCGTGAACAATTTTTAGATATTCCAAATAAAATGCTGGCCATTTAGGATCCTTTGTTAATGTCATCCTTGAGCACTCACAGTACTTACCTGCCACATATTCTGGAGAAACATACCCTCTTGTGTTATTATTTTGTTTGAAAAGAGCATTCTGTGAAAAGGCCGTAATTGCCCCACTCTAGACTTCCTTTCAGATGTGACCAGAAATTGTGGCTTCAGATATCTTTACTCTGTGTTTGTGTACTGTAGCAGTTGTAGGACAGGCAATTGATTCATACTAAATTGTCTTTTCCTTTGCAAAAAAGATCTTTCATGGCAATTTCTCATCCCATTGGTCTTTGGTTTCTCGAATCTTAAAGTCCTATCACTTCTAATTTTTTCATCCCATCCCATCCCTGTGAATTCACAGCTATTTTTTCCTGCCTGTCTTTATTTGTCTATGTTGGTTATTAACTAGGAATAGGAAAAAAACTTGTTAGTGGGTGAAGTGCTCCATAATTATTCTTTGTTTGGAACATCTGATGATGCCCACTGTGATAGGCAGGTAATGGGGGAGGAAACTGTTTATTTGTCAGATATGCTGTTGTTATTCCCATGTTTCTGTACAAAACATTATTTTTCCTAGGAATCATGTCATACTTTTTAGAAATTTTTCAGTAATTCCAACTATTAATTTCCCATATGTAAGTAGAAGGCATCAGAATACGTGTTCACTTTCCAAGCCGTAGAGTACATTCTGGGGGTTGCTCAGACACATGCAGAGGTCATATTTCTTACATTAAAAAAAGCATAAGGAAATAAATTAGGATCTTCTGATCAGGGTAACCCATCACTCCATATTGCCAAATAGCCTGCAGAAACAGGTAAAGAAATTATTTCATGTCCTTCATGATTTGAAGTCTTATTCTCCAAGCTAGTTATGAGTCTTTGCTGAAAGTTAGACAGATTTCATACTTAGAATAAAATTTTATTGTTGAGAAATATCAATGATCTCTGTAATTTAACTGTTAAGTACATTTAGCAAAGCAAAATTAATGATTATGTTAGAACTATCTTGTATTAAGGATTTTTTTAAATTATTATTGAGTAAAATACCGTAAGAGCCACCAAATAAAAACCTGAGCTGAAAGAGATCTGGTATCCTCCCCCTGCCAGACTGAAGGCAGTGGGCAAAAGGAGGCTAGTCTGTACTAGGGGTGGCAAGCGAACCCCCTCCTTGCCCACATCGCCTAACCACATGCCTCTGTATAATAGGTATGAGGCTCTCAAGGAGGTAGGCCAGCCCGTGGATGGCATGGAAGATGGTTTGGCGACGCCAGAAGAGTTGCCAGGACCAGTAAGGCCTACTCCCCATTTAAAAACCGCCTCCACAAGGAAGAAGAGGCGGGTTATAGTAGTAGGAGACTCCCTTCTGAGAGCCCAATATGCTGGGCAGACCCTCTTCATAAGGAAGTATGCTGCCTCCCTGGGGCCTGGGTCAGGGACATTGCTAGAAAACTTCCCAGCCTGGTTCGGCCCTCAGACTACTACCCACTGTTGCCCTTTCACGTGGGTGGTGACGAGGTGGCAGCATATAGCCCAAGAACAATCAAAAGAGACTTCAAGGCCTTGGGAAGGTTAATAAGGGAGTCTGGGGTGCAGGTTATCTTTTCTTCTGTTCTCCCAGTTACAGGCAGGGACTCGTAAAGAAACAGGCGTGTGCAGTCTCTCAATACATGGCTCCATGGCTGGTGTCACCACCACAGTTTTGGGTTTTTCGACAATGGGATGGCCTACACGGCACGAGGCTTGTTGGTGTTGGATGGGGCTCATCTTTCTGAAAGGGGGAAGGGGGTGTTTGCTCATGAGTAGTGGGGCTCATTGACCAAGCTTTAAACTAGGCGTGTTGGGGCTGCAAAAAGGAGGCCTACAGAGGGTGGAAGCAAGGACGGGTTGCTGGGTGGAATACAGAGAAACTGTCCGAGTGGCCAGGAACCAGATTAGGCAAGCTAAAGCATAGATAGAAGTAAATCTGGCTAGGGACATCAAGGATAACAAGAAAAACTTCTATAAGTGCGTCAGGGATAAAGGCAAGTCTAGGGAAGATGCGGGCCCTCTCTGGAAGGAAACAGGAGACCTGGTCACCCGGGATATGGAGAAGGCTGAGGTACTCAATAAGTTTTTTGTCTCAGTCTTCACCGGCAAGGGCTCCAACCACACCGCGCAAGTTGCAGAATGCAAAGGCAGGGTCTATGAGAATGAACAATCGCCCATTGTAGGAGAAGATGAGATTTGAGACCATCTGAGGAATCTGAAGGTGCACAAGTCCATGAGACCTGATGAAATCCATCAATGGGTCCTGAGGGAACTGGCAAATGAGGGCGCCAGGCTGCTTTCCATTATATTTGAAAAGTCATGGCAGTCTGGTGAAATTCCCACTGACTGGAAAAGGGGAAACACAACACCTATTTTCAAAAAGGTAAAAAAGGAAGACCTAGGGAACTACAGACCGGTCAGTCTGACCTCCGTGCCTAGCAAGATCATGAAGCGGATCCTACTGGAAACTCTGATAAGGCACAAGAAGGAGGTGATTGGTGACAGCCAACATGACTTCAACAAAGGCAAATCGTGCCTGACAACTCTGGTGTATTTATTTACATCTTAGTCCAGGCTAAAGTTCCCAGAGCTGCTGCCGCTAACACCGGCCCCTGCCTACTCGATGCTCAGGAAGGTGTACGAGTCACCTTCCTTCATCCCAAACATGATGTGAATCAGGACGGTTCTATTGGAAGCGTCCATCAGCCGGAGCTTGCAGGAGCGCCTGGAGGGCAGCACTGTTAGTTGGCAGCATCTGGACTGAGGCAAAACCCTCCAGGCGTCTTTCACCAAGCCCTGGAACCAGCGGGCGGTTTTCTCGATGTCCAGGTAGGGGCCGGTGCAGAGGGTGTCTAGGAGGCTGGGACCCCAATTTGCCCTCAGCTCCTCCTCCGGGAAGTGGAGGAAGCATGGCACGTCCTTCAGCAGCCGGTCCCTTGTGCAGCAGCACTCCAGCTCCACACGGATGCAGAAGTACTTTGCTGGCATCTCCTCTGTGGTGCCCGGCTCCAGATGGAAGGCGTGCCCATGGGGGGGCTTCAGGGGCACGATCAGGCAGTAGACAGAATCACCCTCGTGGGGACCCCAACCTCCTAAAACGCTATCCAGCCTGACGACTGGCTTCAGTTGTGGCATGAAGCTATTCCTGGAAAGTTTGTGGCAGACGTGGAGAAGGTCATCCACCAGTTCCTTCACCGTTGTGAACGAATCCGACAGGTCGAGGCGGCGCTGGAACGAAATTGTGCGCACATGCAGTGCAAGACTGGGGTTTTCTTCTCGGTCCATCTTATCAATCTTGTTTCTGGACCTGCCCTCCTTGCCACTGCTGGCTGTCCCACTGCTCCTTTTGCCAAGCCACCAGCAGAACCTGGACCAGCAGAGCAGGACAAGGACTCCAGCAACAGCCCAGAACTGCCATTGCTGCGAGGCAGTGAAGGGCAGGGCTGCCCAGGCAAAGCCGCTCTGCTCCTGGCTGCTCTGCTCCTGGCTCCCCTGCTCCAGCTCCTGCAGCATTTGAGACATCTTCTGTCTCAGATACTCCGCACACTGCTGCATGTGCTCGCGCGTGGCCTCATCCAGCTCATCACCGACCACCTGCAGGAGCTCGAAGATGCCGCGCACAAGCAAGACGAGGAACAAA
>VYZM01023484.1:4244-16497 GCA_013398915.1 Dromas ardeola
AGGGGGCGGGGAGGGGGGGAGGTGGGGGGTGTCACGTTAGAGCAGGGAAGGGGCAGTAAAATGTTCCCCAGCAGCTCTGCTTGTGCTTTCCATGGCCAGCCAGAGCAGGATCCGGCCCCCGCTTTCCTTCTCTTGCCCCTAAAACACACCCCGTCACCCTCTGCGATACTCACGGGGGGGCCGGGCTCCCCGGGGGCTCCGGGATCTCCCGCTTCGCCCGGCTCACCCTGGGTGAGAAAAAAAGCAACGGGACAGACGCTGCCGGGTGCTGGGTGCCCAGCCTGAGACCCACATCGCCCCCCCGCCACCCAACGCGGGGCTTACCTTTTCTCCCACGCCACCCGGCTGTCCCACGCCACCCGGCATTCCCTGGGGGCCCTAAAGGCAAGAGGAGGGGGGGTGTGGGGGGGTGTACCCACACTGGGGGCAGCCCCTGCACCCAGAAGCCCTTGCCGAGGCCCCCCCGAGGGTCGTACTCACTTCGGCGCCGCTGGGGCCCTGCGGCCCACGGGGTCCTGGCGCGCCGGGGGGACCCTGTGGGGAGCACAGAGGGGGGGTCAGGCTGCAGAGGGGGGGTCAGGCTGCAGAGCGGGGCTGAGCCGTGCGGCTCCCAGGGGACTGGGAGAGATGGGAAGGGGGAGACGGGGCAGAAGGAGAGGTGGGTGCGCAGAAGGGGACGGGCGCGGGGTTTCCTTACCATGGGGCCCACGTCTCCGTTCTCGCCCTTCTCGCCTGGTGGGCCCGGCATGCCCTGAGGGGAGCGGAGGTTGGCATGGCGGGGGGGGACGCTGGAAGCCCCCTCGGGCAAAGCAAAGGGTGCCTTGGCCCAGGTGGGCTGTGCAGAGCCCAAAGCCACATGTCCCTTGTCCTCCCCCCCCTCCGTCCCTTGTCCCCCACTGTCCCATCAGACCCAAGCCCCCCCCCGCCTCTGCTCTTTACCTGCAGGCCGGGGGGGCCGCTGAGGCCAAGGTGACCCCGCGATCCCTCATCGCCTTTCTGCCCAAACATCCCCTGCTGCCCGCGGCGCCCCGGCTCCCCGTCCGCTCCCTGCCAAGGGAAAGGTTGGGCTCAGCGCCTCCTGCCCCACAGAGCCCCCGATGTGTGGGGTGGGAGGGCAGGGAAGGGAGGCAGAAGGAGAAGGTGGGGTTCGGTGGAGAGAATAAATGGGGTGGGGAAGGTGCTCGGCACCTACTCACCGCGGGGCCGGGGTGCCCGATGGGTCCCTGGATTCCTGTCGGTCCCGGGGGACCCTGTGGGACAGGAGCACCCACAAAGTGTTAGGGCAGGTCCCAAACATCTCCCACCTCACTGCTCCCATCTCCTTCCCATCGGAGAACCCTCCCCGGGCAGAGCAGCCCCCCCGGCACTCACCGCCTCGCCCTTGTCACCTTTGCTGCCCTTCTGTCCTGGAAGCCCCATTTCGCCCTGTGGCAAAGGGAAGATGGTGAGAGCCCGCGGCCGGCGAGCGACGGCGAGGAGGGAGCGCCGGCGGCCAGGGAAAGCTGCCACGGCTGGGGAGCCCCGGCCAAGGAAATCCCGGCACCGGGGAAACCTGCCACCACCTGGGAAGCGGTGCCAAGGAAGCCTGCCAGGACCAACAGCCCGCTGCCTCCCCGGGGAATCCCCGCTCCCAGGAAGCCATAGGGGAAATCTGCCCCATCCCGGAGGTCCCTCAGCTCTGGGATGTACCCTCTGCGAGGGGACTTGTCCCCAGCGTCCATCCCGGGGAACATTCCCTGTGCTGCCGGTAGTGAAATGACCAGGGGCCATTGCTGGAGGTGCTGACTTGTGTCCCCCTGACTTACCTTGTCCCCATCTTCTCCGGCGGGGCCGGGGGGTCCGCCTGGGCCCGGCAGCCCCACGGGGCCCTGGATCCCGTCGTGCCCGGCTGGACCCATGGGACCTCGCTCACCCTGCGGGCAGGGACGGGAAGGGCTGAGAGCAGGGTTGGCCAGGACCCACGGGAGACACGGCTTGTCCCAGCGCTGCCCCACACCTCCTGCCTCACACCACACACCCTCTCGCACCTACCGGGGAGCCCTTCTCGCCGATGGGACCGGGGGGGCCCTGTGCACCCCCCCGGCCCGGTAATCCAATGCCTCCAGCAGCCCCCGTGGGGCCTCGCTCTCCGGGGGAACCCTGGGGAGAAAAGAGAAAGGCGGGGTGGAGGGAAGAAGGCCCCAGCAGTCTTCTTCCTCTCCAAAGAAACCATTCCCTTCATCAACATCAAAGATTTCAAGCAGGGTGGCAAAAATTGCTTCCCAAGGAGGATATCTACTCCAAGGGACACCCCAAAATTCCAGAGAACCCCTCAAATGTCACAGAATCACAGGATCACAGAACGGCAGGGGTTGGAAGGCACCTCTGGAGATCATCTCCTCCAACCCCCGGCCAGAGCAGGGGCACCCAGAGCAGGTGGCGCAGGAACGCGTCCAGGCGGGTTTGGGATGTCTCCAGAGACGGAGACTCCCCCACCTCTCTGGGCAGCCCGTGCCAGGGCTCTGCCACCCTCACAGGAAAGAAGTTCCTCCTCGTGTTTAGGTGGAACTTCCTATGGTCAAGTTTGTGCCCGTTACCTCTTGTCCTGTTGCCAGGCACCACTGGAAAGAGCCTGGCCCCATCCCCCTGACACCCACCCTTTATAAGTGTTGATAAGGTCCCCCCTCAGTCGTCTTTTTTCCAGACTGAAGAGACCCAAATCCCTCGGCCTTTCCTCATCAGAGAGGTGTTCCATCCCCTCATCATCTCGGTAGCCCTTTGCTGTCCCCTCTCCAGCGGTTCCCTGTCCTTGAACCGGGGAGCCCAGAACTGGACCCAGAACTCCAGATGCGGCCTCCCCAGGGCAGGGCAGAGGGGGAGGACGACCTCCCTCCACCTGCTGGCCACACTCTTCTTGATGCACCCCAGGATGCCATTGGCCTTCTTGGCCACCAGGGCCCATCGCTGGCTCATGGGCATCCCGTTGGCCACCAGGACTCCCAGGTCCCTCTCTGCAGAGCTGCTCTCCAGCAGGTCAGCCCCCAACCTGTCCTGGTGCAGGGGGTTGTTCCTCCCCGGGCGCACCACCCTGCACTTGCCCTTCTTGAATTCCATAAGGTTTCTCTCCGCCCAACTCTCCAGCCCGGCCAGGTCTCTCTGGATGGCGGCACAGTTTCTGGTGTGTCAGCCACCCCCCCAGCGTTGTGTCATCAGCAAACGTGCCGAGGGCGCACTCTGTCCCTTCATCCAGGTCATTGATGGATAGATTGAAGAGGACTGGGCCCAGTACTGACCCCTGGGGAACACCACTCGTCACTGACCTCCAACTAGACTCCGTGCCCCCAGTCACCACCCTCTGAGCTCTGTCTTTCAACCAGTTTTCTATCCACCCCACTGTCCATTCATCCAACCCACACTCCCTAAGCTTCCCTCTGAGGATGCAGTGGGAGACCGTGTCCAACGCCTTGCTGGAGTCAAGGTAGACAACATCCACCGCCCTCCCCTCAGCTATCCATCCAGTCACGATGCTTTGTACTCACCGTGGGTCCAGGGGGACCAGGGGGACCTTCCCCACCTTTCAAGCCAGGTGGACCCTGTAGGAGGACAGGGAAGATGGTTAGAAGGGACCCTACTCCCCTCTCCCAGGACCGTAACGGGTTGTGTCCAAGCACTGACCGTCTCTCCGGGTGCCCCCCGTGTGCCGGGAAAGCCGTGGATGCCTGGGGGGCCGCTCTTACCGGGGATGCCAGCGGGGCCAGGGTCACCCTGCAAGGCGGAGAGGAGTACCAGAGAGCTTTGCTCCGTCCCCACCAAGCCAGGAAAAGCTCCCCCGTGTCCTGCAGGGCTCAGAGGGGACCCAGCCCCGCTTGGCTCTGGCTTGTGGGGGTCCAGGTAAGCGGTTGGACCCCCGGCGTGGCTCCTACCTTGGCTCCTTCTCGGCCAGCAGCTCCAGGAAGGCCTTGTTCCCCAGGGGGGCCGGGGGGGCCTGGGTGTCCCCTCTCTCCCACGGGCCCGGTCTCGCCTGATTTACCCTATGGGGAGAGAGCAGGGTGAGCTTCTGGGGGTCCCTCCATCCCACCGGGCTCGTTTCAACACAAACACCTCCTGCCTCCATCCCCGGCACTCACCTGGGGTCCCACCACCCCTGTGGGGCCGGGGGGGCCAGTTTTGCCATGAAACCCCTGCAGAGGAGAGAGAGGTTAACGCTGGGTATTGCCAGGCGTCCCACCCCCCTCCCCAGGCAAGGCAGGCAGGGGACCCACCGGCTCGCCACGCTGTCCCGGGTGTCCTGGCAAACCGTCCTTCCCGGCGGGACCCTGGGCAGGAGCAGAGGTAAAGGGGGTGGGGGGATACGGGCTGCGTAGCCGGGCTCCCCCCTCCGCTGCCTGCACCCCATGGGGCGCAGAGGGAGGAGGAGGACGTGCCAGCCCCACTCTGCCTCCCGCATCGTCCCAAGCACAGGCAGGACCACACACAAAAATCACCACTTACTGGGGGACCTTTCGTGCCCGGGAAGCCGTTGGGTCCCTGGGGACCTTGGGGACCCTGTGGGAGGGAGAAAAAAACCAGGGTCAACAGCAGAGGGGCTTTCCCCACGGACCCACAGCACCCAGACCCGCTCCCCATGCCCGGCACCCCGTTTTCCCCATGCTCAGTCCCTTCCTGGGGTGCCTTTCAAGGAGGACACCCCTATTCCGTGCATCAACCACTCCCCACTTACCTTCTCTCCCACGGCGCCAGGGGCCCCGTCATGGCCAGGATCTCCCTGGGGAGACAGAAACAGGCTGAGGATGACAGCAAAGACCCACACCCTTCCCACTGCCCCGCATCAGACCCACTGCCAGCACCCATGGCCAAGGGGCCCTGAGCGCAGTGGGCAGATGGGGCCGTGGGGGACAGCGGGGACCCCGTGGCCAGGCTCCCACCTACCTTGGGGCCGGGTTTCCCCGTGGGACCGGGCAGACCTCGCTCCCCTGGGAGTCCCTGCGTAGGCGGGAGGCAAAGAGTGGGGTGAGAAGGTGTGGGGCAGGGAGTGGGGCTGGGAAGGGGGTAAGGAAAGGGGAGATGGGGCTGGAAGTTGGGGGGACAGAGCAGGGAGTGGGGCTGGGAGTAGGGTGGGGAGCTGGGGGTCGGGGATGGCAGTGGGGCAGGGAGCTGGGAGGGACATGGCTGGCCCCAGGGCGGTTCCCAGGGGACACAGGCGGAAGTTTGGGATCTCGTTGCTGTGGGAAATGACCAGCTCCAGTCTAATTGCCATGGGATACCAGTAGGCTGTGGAGCGTGTTGCCGCGGGATACGGCAGACCCCAAGCTCTGTTGCCATGGGTTACAGCCAGCCCTAGGATGGTTGCCGTGGGATACAATCCACCCGGGAATGGTTGTGGTGGGATGCTGCTGGACCCCAGGAGGGACACGGTGGGGTCCAGCCGGCCCCACGGTGGTCACCGGATGATTCCTGTTACCCCCAGCTCGGGGCCGGGGCTGCGGTTACTCACCGGGGGCCCTCGCTGTCCCGTCTGCCCAGCCTGGCCGGCCTTGCCCTGCGGGGAAAAGGGAGATGGTGGGGAGAGCAGCGCGTGGGGCAGCCCCCCATGTGCCCCCCGAGGGGACAGAGCGTGCCCAAGGGCATTTGCGGGAGGGAACGGAGAGGGCCACGGGGCTGGGTCCCTTCCCCGGCTCTGAGCTCAGCCCAGCCCCGCTCTGGCTTGCAGAGGGGGTGACAGAGCAGGATGTGGGGGACAGGGAACGACTTGGAGGGATGGGACAGGGTGACACAGCAGGACAGGGCTGACTCACCCTCTTGCCTTTCTCTCCCACCAGCCCCATGGGACCCTGGAAGCCAGTGGAGCCCTAAGGAGAGAGAGGACAAGCGATAATCCAGGGCTGATGAGGCACTTGGGGTCCCGGCGACACCCCAAAGGCTGCCCCACGCTCACCTTGGGGCCCTGGCGCCCAGGATAGCCCGGGAGACCCGGCACTCCCAGCTTGCCCTGCAAGGGAGAGAGCAGAACTGAGCCACGGGCTACGAGGGACGCGGGGCCACGGGGACACAGGGCTCCCCTCACCTTCTCGCCTGCTGGGCCAGGAGCACCCGGTTCCCCCATGGGACCTGTCTGCCCCTTCAGCCCCTCGGGGCCGTCCTCGCCGCGGGGGCCCAGCAGGCCCTGGTCACCCTGGAACGGTAACGCAGAGGCACGGGGAGCACGCTGCCGGGGGGACGGGGCTGCTCCCTCGGGCTGCCCCCACCAACAGAGCCGTGTCCCCTCCCCGGTTCCATCCCCCCCCCCCCCGCCGCTGAATCCCACAGCCAGCCAGCAAAAACCCCACGGGGTTTTGTGGCACCTGCAGCCACCCCACACAGCCCCGACGAGGAGCCCCCCACCCCACTTACCCTGTCGCCCTTGGGGCCCATGTCCCCCTTAAAGCCGGGGAATCCATCTTCTCCCTGAACAAGAGGCACATTTTTTGGGGGGGGCTGAGACTGCATTAGCTCTGGTGCAAGCCCCAGATGGGGTCAGGGTGTGGGGCTGAGCCCCAAATCCCACCGCAGAGGGTCGCCTCCAGCTGCAGCCCAGGCGTCCCCCCACCCGCAGCTATCTCAAGGCAAAGACTAGTGCCCCCCAACACCAGGGACCCACAGATACCACGGGACAAGGACCCCTGTCCCCTGCTGTCCCCTCCTCCCCACATCTCTTACCTTCTCCCCTTTGCTGCCCTTCAGGCCCCGCACGCCAAAAGCTCCCTGCAGAGACACAGAGGGGTTGGAGGGGAGACCCCAGCCCGGGGGACACTGCCTGACCCCCCCCACATCGCGCCTCGGCGGAGGGGGAGGCTGTGCTTACCTTCACCCCCCGGGGTCCGGGATAGCCGATGGGACCAGGGGCACCCACAGGGCCCTGGGGACAAAGAGAGAGTCAGCAAAAATGGGACACCCCTCTCGGAAAGTGGACCCTTTTCCCCCACCCAGGGCATGATGGGGGTGGGGGGCAAGTGTCACCCCCTTACCTGGAGGCCCTTCTCTCCAGCTGGCCCTTCTCGGCCGGGGTGACCCTGCGGGGACACGCAAGAGGTGAGCCCTGAGCTGGGACGGTGACAGCGCCCCGTGGGTCCCCGCTCTGCCAGGGACCGGAGTGATCCCACAGCCCCCCACCAGTACTCACCGGGGGCCCGTCGGCCCCAGCCACTCCCTGTATTCCCGGCTTCCCCGGCGGGCCCTGGGCGAGAGGAGGACGTGTGGGGACCCAGAGGGACTGGGGTCAGCCCTGCGACTCCCCAGCACCCACTCAGAGCTGGGGCAGCGCAGGAACCCCCCCCATCCATGCTGGGGGCTGACTCACCTTCTCCCCTGGCAGCCCGACGGGGCCCTGGGGGCCGGGCAGACCCTGCGAGAGACCAGATCGGGGTGCTGGGAAGGGACTGAGGGAGCAGCCGAGCCCCCAGCCCCGTGGGGACACCCCCATCGCCTCCACGTACCTGCGGACCAGGATTCCCTTGCTGTCCCGGGGGTCCCGGCTCCCCCTGGATTCCCTTGGGGGGAGGACAGAGAAAGTCCATTAGTGCAGCAAAAAACCTCCTCGCACCCCAGGATGCGCCACCCCAACCCTCGCCGCACCCCCGTGCACCCTCCTGCCCCACGCACCCCACGAGAGCACGGGGCAGCTCTCGCCCCAGCCCTGCCTCCCCTTCCCTGGGGCATCCCAGTCTCTCGCTGGGATGGGTGCTCCCGGGGTGTGGGGGGGGCCCCACTGACACCCACCACGTTGCCTTTGGGCCCCGGCGCTCCGTCGATGCCGCTGGCACCCTGCGGAGGAAGGAGGGAGGGTCAGGGCGATGCCGCGCCCCAAGGTGACACCGCGCCAAGGACGATGCCGTGCCCAGGCTGACGGGTGACAGAGAAAAATCCTCGTGTCCCAAGGTGGGGACAGACGGACAGACAAACAGACAGGAGCGGTGTCTCATACCGGTGGGCCGGGGGGGCCGGGGGAGCCCCGTGAGCCGATCAGGCCTCGCATACCCTAGGGCCAAGGACAGAGGGGGCTCAGATGGCAGCACTGAGCCCAGCACCCCGTATTCCCCGGGGTGGGGGGATCCAGTGCTCAAATCTCTCCTCCAAAAAGCCACAGGGAGAAAGATGGTGACCAAACTTGCCCCCCAACCTGCTCCTGGGGCTTGGAGGAGAAGCTGGGCCAGGCTCCCGGTGCCGGCAGCAGGTACTTACAGGTTCCCCGGGCTGCCCCCGAGGTCCCGGGAGACCGTCCGAGCCCTGGAGGGGACAGAGCGGAGCTGAGCACGTTCCTCCAACACCAGCAGGGCCTGATCCTTCCCCACCCTTCCCCACCCTCCTCACCTTGGTGCCTTTCTCCCCGGGGGGGCCCGCTGGTCCTGGCTTCCCCACGTCACCCTGCAGAGGAGAGAGGGTGAGGCGGCACGGGGACAGCGGTGGCAGGAGGGGACCCGGCGCGGTCCCACTTACCCTGTGGCCTTTCTCGCCTGGCAGCCCCGGCAGCCCGTCGAAGCCCCTTTCACCCTGCGGGGTAGGACAAGTGTCAGGTTGAGCCCACGGTCACCCCACCGCCGCATCAGGACCGGGGGTGTCCTGGCCCCCCACCCCACTTCCAGCACCCCCAGCAGCACCGCTACCACCCCACACACGTCACCTTGGGTCCGGTTTCCCCCGGGAGACCCCTGGCACCGTCTGCTCCAGCACGACCCTGCAAGACAAGTCGAGGCGGGGGGGGAAGGAGCCGGAGGCTCGGAGCCCCTCGGGACAGGGATGGGAAAGGGGCACCCCGGCGTGTGACAACAGACCAGGACATTTGGGGGAGGCAAAACCCGAACCCCCAGCGCTTACCCGCCTGCCCAGCTTCCCCGGCGGCCCCGGAGGTCCCTGCGTTCCCCGGGGACCCTGATGGAGAAGAGGGGAAGGCGTCAGGGCCGGGCTCGCCTGCCGCCTGCCAAGGCCCTAACCCCGCACAACCCAGCCCAGCAAGACTCACGCGTGGCCCCATGTCCCCCGCGTCTCCTTTCAGGCCTGGGTGTCCAGGTAGACCCTACAAAAACAAGGGAGCGTGGAGACACCCCTCCCATGAGGGTTTGCTCGATGCGGAGATGTCCCCGACAAGGTGTATTTTAGCGGGGTGGGCACCTCGCAGCAGCCCCCACGCTGGCCGTACTCACCAGTGGTCCCGGGCGGCCGGTCAGCCCCATGGGACCTGGGGGACCCTTCATGGCAAGCTGGGGAGAGAAGGGAGGAGAGGGGTGAGGAGGAGAGGGGTGAGGGGGAGCGGGGAGGCTGGGATGGAGGGCTGGTCGTGGGGGTCCTTACCTTCGCCTGCTGCAGGATCGCTTGGGCTTGGGCTTCTTGAAAAGAGACGGTGGGACCCTTGAGGGAGTCTCCGCCAAACTGGAACTGGGGGGAAGGATGAGGGTGAGGGACGGGGGGAGATACTGGCCCCCAGCCCTGGGGACGGCCAGCTCTGTGTCACCTCGAGAGCTCCGCAGGGAGCAGGAGGAAGGGTCCCCGAGGATGCCGTCCTGCCCCAGAACTTACCGGCAACATGATCATGGTTCCTGCCGGGCCGCGGATCCCGTCAGCTCCCGGCAGCCCCGGCCGTCCCGCGGGACCCTGGCGGAGGAAAAAAGGGGGGATAAGCCGTCATCGCGCCGGCAGAAGCCAGGCTGTCAGGTCAGGGCTTGCAGCTCCATCGCCCTGCGCGTACGCCGGCATGCACCGGCAGGACCTGCCGGGACGCCTGCGGCCCCCAGCCCTGCCGCGGGGCAGCTCTGGCCCCGTCACAGCCCTCCCAGTCTGCTCCGTACCTGATCTCCGGGGTCCCCGGGCAGCCCTGGGAGCCCCGGTGGTCCCAGGGGACCTGTTTCTCCCTGCGGAGAACACAGAGGCACGTTAACGCTTCGTCATCTCCGAGCCCTCCCCATAGCAGCCCCTTGCTCCTCACCGCAGGGCCTGGGGGTCCCGGCGGCCCCTCGAATCGCCGACCCTAAAGAAAAGAGCGAGCCTCGTCCTGCGAACCGTCTCAGATGGGTGGCCCTCGGGGTGCCGCAGAGGGCCGGGGGCCACACGTCCCCGGGGGGGGCCGTGCCCCACTCACCGGCTCCACGATGGCTGGCTCGCCCTTCTCCCCCTTCAAGCTGGGCTGCTGAAAAACACCAGGGTGAGGAGAAATAGCCAAGAGCGGGGGTGAAGGGGTCCAAATGGCCTAGGTGGCCGCTGCACCTCGAACTGTGGCCCCAGCTCGGCCGGCCACAGCTGGGGGGGGCCCAGTCCTCGTCCCCAGTGTTACCTGGGGAGCCTGGATCACCATCTCCTCCCGCTCAGCGGGGCCAAACCGCTCCTGGCTCGCAGGGTCCTCGTCGTAGTAGTCCTCGTAGCCCGGCACCTCCGTGCTGGCAGCTCCGTCCTCCTCAAGTTCAAGCACAAGCTCCTCGCCAGCGTCCTAAGGCACAGGGAAATGTCAGGGTGTGAAGTGGGGGACTCCCCCCTGCCTCCCCCAGCCCTGGGTGCTACCTCGAAGGGGTCGGTGCCGTTCAGGGTGACGCTCACGGTGGCGGCAAGGCTGGAAGGGACCGGCGTCGGGGAGCTCTCCTCCGCAGAGGGTGTCGGGGTGCTGGCCTTGGGCGATGCGGAAAGGGCGCAGGGTGAGGAAGGGAGCGCTGCGGCAGAGGGAGGTGCTGGCCCAAGACCCTCCTGGGGTCCCGCAGGCCGGCAGGGCCAGGGGATGCCCTGCTTTTGGGGGGGAGGGAGGGGGGGCACGGTCGGACTTGGGCCATCCCCACCCCACTAAAGCCCCCGCCTGGCTTTGGGACACCAGAGCCTTTTGGGATAAGGCATCGGGACTCCCGCTCCTCGGGGACCGCCGGCTGGCAGCGACGCTGGGGCAGAGGGGAAGGCGAGCCAGGGCTCGGCAGCTGCTGCTCCCAGTTGTGGGGGCGGCCGTTTCCCCCCCCCACGCCGGGGCCGTACGGCCTCTGGCTCCAAGCAGCAACTGGAGCAGGGCCACCCCTTGCCGGGTCTCTCCGGCCCGGCTCAGCCAAGGCTGACTCATCGGCAGGAGGGGCCACCGTCCCCGGGCCGCCCTTGGCCAGCGCTGCCGTTCCCAGCTGCAGCCGTGACCCATTTCCAGAGCCAAAGGGGCCGAAGGCGGAGGCCGGGGGGGGAGCTGTCTCCTGCCCTGCCCCAGCGTCCCCACCCAGGGGATCCCCACCAGCTCCCGGGACACGCTCCGCAAGGCCAGGAGCCGTGGGGATGGCTCTGCCCCAGGTGCCAGCGGGATTGGCATCCTCACGAGGATGCGCCGGCCGCTCGGGCTCCCCCGAATCCCGGGGAGGAGCCATTCTGGCCAGAACCCCGCAGTCACGTCCAACAGATCCAAAGGTCCGGCTCCACGGTGGCCAGAGTGGCCGGAGCCGGCTCGCTTTGCCCCAGACTGTGCAAAGATGAGTCTGGGAGTCGCTTTGGATGCAAGAGGCCACACGTGGCCCGGCACGAGCGTCGTGCGTGGGCACCACCACGCACCGGGGTCCACCTCAGGCCACGCACACCCGGAGCCGCTCTGTTTTTAAGCCAGATTTGGGCGACAACTGTCCCGTGTCAGCGCGAGGAGCCAAGCCCCGGCACGGGCGAGCTGCGAAGCAGGCACACCACAGCCAAGCGCAAGCAGCGGGTTAGCGGAACTGGGTTAACTGGAGTGGGTTAAACAACCGCAGAGGTGGGTTAGGTCACGCTCTCTACCTGGCTGGCCACGATGGAGGGAACAGAGGCCTCATATTGCTCCAGCAGCTCCTTGTTTCTCCTCTTCTTGCCCTTGCCCTTGCGTTTGCCTTTCCCCTTTCCCTTCTTCCCCTTCCTCCGTGGGGCGGCTGTGGGCTCCGGGCCGCTCTGCAAAGGCCAGCGGAGACACCATCGGGGAGAGAAATGTGGGCGTGAGGAGCCCTGGCAGCTCCCCCCACGGTGACGCCAAGCCTGGCAGCATCTCTGCAGGTTGCCCGGCAGGGTGGGGGGCTCCCGAGGGTGCCCCCCAGCCTTTCCCCTCCCCGGTTTGGGTGCTTACATCCTCCGGGAAGGGGGCTAGGAGAGGGTAGAGCAGGGGCTGGTCGCAGTCTGGCATGTAGAGCTGGCAGTAGGAGCGGGCGGCCTCGGGGTCGGCCACCATCAGCAGCTGCTGGACGTCACCCTGTGGCAAAGGAGAAGGGGGGAGGACAAAGAAGAGGGTTTTCTACCCCCCCCCCCCCCCCACACCCCCACCCCGGCCCGACGG
>VYZM01023487.1:8243-29552 GCA_013398915.1 Dromas ardeola
TTTTCAACTCACACAATGAAGAATTATTTCTCCAGCCTTATTGTACTAAAGGCAGAGAAAAAGTAAATTAAGTTGAAAAGCTCTAATTCACATACCTGAATTCTGTTTTTAGAAGTACCATCTGAAACTGTAGTATCTAGCAGATTTTCTTTACTGTATGTTAAGCTACAGCTGTCATAGATGGCTTTTTTTTTTTAATTTTAAATTTTTTAAATCTTTCATTAAGGAAATGCTTGAAGAGTATGAAAATAGGAACTTTTTTCCTTTAAGCCATTCTGAGTTACAACTATTAAGATGTGAAAATTGTCACAGATTTATTCAATTAATTTAAAACAAGAAGTCACAGAAGGGATTGTATACCTTCATAATCAAAGCCATTAAAAACGTTTCTACTGAGATATTAGAATTAAACGTTATTTAAAACACCGTACATGTGATTCTGACTACTAGAAGAGAAAGAATTCATCAATGAATGTATTCGTGCAAGACAGACAGGATTTTGTATACTTGCACTACTGACAAATCACAGAAAAAGAAGGGAAAAAAGATTACCCAGTTGTGACATAAATGTCTATGTGGAACATGAATTATGTAAGAAAAATGTTATCTTTTAGATAAGGGATGTTGTGTCCCCTGATATTACAAGGAATGTTTCTGTTTTGATGGGTTATTCCATAGTTGTCTACAACACTGCTGGTGCTTTTCTCTGACAACCCTTTTCTTTTTCCCAAATGAGATATTGCCCAAGTCTAATTCAGTGTGGTGATCCTTATGCTCCTTTTATTGCTGAGTTGATATAGTAAAAGCTTAAGTTTCCCATTACTCTTGTTACTAAGTTTAACTTGTTGGACTGGTTGAAAATGTAACATTGGAGTTTATATATAGAAGTGAAATGGCAGTGAGTTCCATGTGAGGTGAGCAAGTAAATTCTCTGGAGTGCAAAGTACCAGTAGGAGCAGAGCTACAGACAGCATGGAGCAAGGGCTGTTCCCACTCCAGTTCTCTTCTCACAGAAATGCCAGATGGGGATAAAAGCACATTAACTCCAAGAACTACAGCTGCTGCCAGTCAAGATAAGGAGCTGCCAGTGAGCAGCAGCATCAGAAAAGTTCGTGCTTTTCAAACAAATATGGGGGCTGTGGCAGTCGGAAAGATTGCAAAGGTGACCAGCCCGTGAGAGAGGAAGGAGGTCAAAGTTTCACTATGGCTGCAGATGGAAGTATAATCCCAAATAGCTAATATCTGAGAATACATAATAACCTGTACTATCTTTTCATTTTTCAGATCAATGAGACCTAGCATTTTTTCCTCAGCCTCATGATCATCTGTTTTCACTTCTGACTTTTATGAACTACGGCTCAGACATTTTATTGAAATTTAGTCATGGCTGTGCTCAGCCTATGACAACCAGCTGACCTGGGAGCCAAGGCTCTTTTTTAAAAGAGTCATCTCAAGCTGAGGCCAACAGTAAAACTGTGTCTTCTGCCTCCTAGGTAAATGCTCCAGCTGCACAGATACCACATAAAAGCCAGTCAGCAGCACCACCACCAGCCTGGAAGCCTTGGGCAGAAGCAAATGCTGTCAGCATGCATTCAGACTGCCCAGCAGATGGCTGCAAAGTGAGCCCCAGAGCACTCCTTTTCTAAGTGGCATTATCCAGAGATGAGCACCCAAATGCACTGTTTAGTTAAACATCAGTATATCTCAATATGCACAGTAATAGGACTTCTGTCATTAAGGTGCCTTTCTGGCAAAACCTTTGTTGCCACTGCCTATAGCTTTGCAAGTGCATGAGTAGGTTGAACAGTTTTCCTGGAGCATTTTCTCTGTCTTATGTGCCCATCTTCAACATCCAGGCAAGTGCACTTTTTAGTATCTTAGCCAAGGTGCTTCGGACAGTCCCTAGATGAATGTCCCTAAATACCATTTTAAACCTGAACCACGGTTCAGGGATGAGTCTGTGATCTTGAAGAGATTTAATTCCTAGTCATTTACCTTTAAGAATCTGGACCTTAAAAACCTCAAGTTTCATTAAAAAATCATTGATACTAAATTTTCTAGTAATTTTGAGGGTTTTTTAAAATTAAAAGGATTTTACCAAAAAATGGTACCAGCATATGACATCATTGATGTGCTGCCAATGAAGATCTGTCCAAATGGGGAAAGAACTTTGTAGCAAAATAGTTAAAGCATTCATGGAGGGTAAAAGACACTATACTGGCACAATAGCTTTTAATATTTTGTTTGTTGGTTTTAAATTTTGAATCTGTATTGACACTGTACCCCCTTTCTTGTGTATCTTCAGCTGTGTGGGACTACACGTCTACCGATTTTAACATAAGACATTTATGCTGGTGATGCTGAGTCCTTGACAATAAGTCAACTAGGTGTTGCAACATCTACTGGAACAACTTTTAAACATCCTTAACAACCTCGGCCTAGGCATCTGAGCATAGCAATGACTATGACCACAGCAAGCTGTGCGGCAGCCACCACCAGGGTGCCAAGGCATTTAGTTTCAGAATCAGCAGAGCTACGCAGGAGAGTTTTGAAGGAGCAATGAAAGGCACCACAAGTCTGGTTCATTTAAAATCATCTGATCTTCTTTCTAGTTAAACATTATATAAAACCTTTTTCAGCTCAGAAAAAAGGCTCAAGAAAATAACTCCCCAGCTGGTTTTTGCTAATAACTAGAAGCACTAGGAGAAAGCTGTAACTGCATTCTCCAGGAATTCCTGACTACTAGCCAAAGCAGCACTCTATATTATATGACTGTAACAAGACTCCTCTTAATAATATTGTAATTCATGCATGAAGATACTTTCACATGTGTTTCATAGCTAAGCTTGCTTAAAATGCATGATATCTGTTTTGCAACTATTACAGATATTTGATATGAATCTAGAGAAGTACATAATCTTCAGTTTAAGCCATCTAAAGGGCAGATATTCAAAACTGATGAAAGCAAGTAGAAGCAAGTAAAATTATATTATGTCCTCCTCAATCCCGCTTAATACAACAGATTGTAAAAATTAGAATGGGGCTAAAAGGACTGAAGTTTTTGTCTACAAGTGCCTCCACAAACTCCTGTACAGAAACTATCCTTGAGAGCAGAAGATTTACGCATAAATTCAGTTGTGCTATATTCACCGAGTTGACCATGCTTTCGGACTATGGCCTACTACTGCTTCCTTCCACTGAAAGAATCATAAAATAATTTGTGTTGGAAGGGACCTTTGAAGGTCATCTAGTCCAACCTCCCTGCAATGGGCAGGGACATCTTCAACTAGATTAGCTTGCTCAGAGGCTTCTTCCAACCTGACCTTGAATGTTTCCAGGGGTGGGGCATCTACCACCTCCCTGGGCAACCTGTTCCAGCGTTGAGCCATGCTCACTGTAAAAAATGACTTCCTTCTGTCTAGTCTAAATCTTTCCTTTATTAGTTTGCAGCCATTACGCCTTGTCCTATCACAACAGGCCCTGCTAAAAAGTTTGTCCACATCTTTCCTTCTTGTCCACATCCTTTTTCCCTTTAAGTACTGAAAGACCGCAATAAGGTGTCCCCAGAGCCTTCCCTTCTGTAGGCTGAAGAAGCCCAACTCTTTCAGCCTGTCTTCATAGGAGGTGCTCCAGCCCTCTCATCATCTTCATGGCCCTCTCTGGACCCACTCCAATGGGTTGATGTCCTTCTTGTGCTGAGGACTCCAGAGCTGGATGCAGTACTCCAGGTGGGGTCTCACAAGAGCAGAGTAGAGGAGCAGAATCACCTCCTGTGATTCTAAAAGTCCCATCCACATTGTCACAAACCCCACAATCATTCTAAATATTAAAGTTAATTTTTCTCTCTGCTGTGCAATGGCTCAGAACTTCTGCATTTGTGTAATCATTATAATGAGTGCAACTGTGCTTGTAGGTCACATAACACCTGATTATAATAAGGAGAAATATACCAGAGGATTGTGTCTTAACTACTCAGCCTTTCACCGATACTTTACAACTCACCTATTATGTTTTCCTTGTATCTTTTTGAACCAGCTTCTATTTCAAAGCCATTTGTCCAACTGTTTAATCAGTAACTAGGTAGAGTTAATTAATTAGCTGGTTAAATATGAGCCATCAGGGGAAGGTGGAATGAAAAAAAGGCTCTACTGTTATTTTACTTTCAAAAGAACAAAACCTGCTTCCCAAAAAATCTTTCACATACCTTTTTTCTTCCTTTGGAAGTGTCTATGTGCACTGCTGAAGTTAAGGTTCTACCAACTTTTCCATTATAAAGCCATTTTGGAGCTCCTGTACCTTCTGAGCAGCTGAACCAATTCACCTCAAGTTGAAACAGCCTACAAGGTTTCAGCTCAAAGGAATTCTTTTTTCCCCAGAGAACATAGAGCTCAGTAAAAAATTACTTCTATAGGTATGGGGTTTTTTTCTTTGTTTTTCTCACTATTCTATAATCCAAAACCACTCTTACATTGTTTCTTTTCAAAGATGACATTTTACCACTCCATAACATAAAGGAATTTAGCATTTTATGCCCTATTTGCAAAGAGAAAATGCAACAGCTGTGCAGCTAGTGATACACCTTGAAATTCAGTAATTCTTTGTGAGCAGTAACTGTTCCTTTACAGATTTGATCACACTGAAGGGCCATAGGGATCCATGGAGCACACACTGCGTGTAGCAGCACAGGGATGGGTGACAATAGGGCAGTTTTCTTTTTTCAAGACAAACGAATACTGTAGGTATGCTAGTTGATCATCACGTAGCAACTTCTACAATGGATGATGGCTTTTTTCAAAACTACTGAATAAAAAGAAAATATTTCTGGGAAGAAGTACTTCTGTAATGAAAAAGTGATCCACTGAGTGTAAACTATTCTGCTTGAACAGTCTGAACTTTCTTCTACCAATTTATGGTTCCAGTTCAGACAAGTCTGGAATCCAGAGTACATTTGTTATTCTTTAAAGCTACTCACTCTATAAATACTGTTTCGTGTCCCAGTGATTTTTCTTCTGGTTCAACAAAATTCTGTTGAATTTCAGTCTACTCCACTTTTTATTCTCTTCTGGATATTCATGACTTTCCTCACATCTGGCTAGTCCCATTTAATTCACCAAAAGAGGAGGAACAGGTCACATAGTCACTTTAGAAGTCAAACTCTAAGTATGTGTTTTCTGAGACAGTTTCCTTTTGTATCAATGCCAAATTTAGGCTTTCAAAAAAGGTAAGCACATATTTTTGCAGTTATCTCGTGAATATTTTTCACACAAAAGCAGCCACAAAGTTTGTTGACATCTCAGAATGAAAAGAGGGAGCAGGGTTGCATCAGCATATCCCAGGAAACAGTTTTTAATAGTATTTCTGTCTTACTGTTGCCTTGCATATGCTCCAGGGCAGATCATTTGCTCACTCAACAGTTTGGGTTGTTCTCTGTAGCCAAAGGAAAACGTTCTCATTCCTGATAAATGACTCCAAGAGCTCCAAGGCAATATTCTGTGTTAATATCAAATGTTGCTATTTCTACTCAACTGGGTATATTTCTAAAGTGTTTTCTTGATGCGTCTGTGCATGATAAGGAAGTGTTAAGGATGCAAAACATTTGACTGCAGATGTGCTGCTTCAGTGTTGCTTTTTCTGGATGCATTCCAGTTTCCTGTCCAATGTTTCATCCATGGGGATGAAATGCAGCCCTAGAAAGGATATAATTGGAAAGAGGAATCACCCAGTTCATGCAATCAATCAGAGTCACTAGGTGTCATACAATAAGATGATTTCAGAACTCAGAGTTTTATCTCAATAAGAATAGCATGCATTTATTTCACCAGAATCACACCAGGATTACACTTACAAAAAACAGAATTTGGTGATAGAACTTGAACACTCCATAAGTAAGAAGAGCAGGTTAGTTTGATAAAAGTATTATTTAGGTATATGAACTCCCACAAGAAAAGGAATTCTTTCACACTGTCTTCATGGGTGTGTGCCTTTGTAGATCTGACCCTATTCGCTGTCCCAACAGTCTGATGTAGATGAGGCTGCATGCATGGGGTTGCATTCTTCCACCTTGCTCATATAACACCTTCTGTAATAATCAAGCACATTTACAATTCATCTGTAGAGGATTAATTGAATTCTTCTTCCAGCAGGTGAGAAAGTTAGATGGGCAGGGAAGATGCTAATTTGTGTCACTGCAACTGGCTATTCCAAGGTATTTCCAATCCTCTTAGCCTATCTGCTACAAGCTGTTTCTGTTATGGCAAAGTAGCAGACAGTAGAGCACATGCCATTACCTTAGCCACCATGGTTTGAAATAGGTGAAACTTGGGCATACATGCTATTCTTTACTGTTCCTATGACATGGATGAAACCTCTGGCAGAAGGAAAGGGTGGACAGATAGAATGTCTGTTATGGGATGGCAATATTATACCCTTTGTAGGCAACCAAAAACCTTATGTCATCCATGCAAAAGTTCATCTACACAATGTTCTAAGAAAAGAAGATAACGACAAAGATAACACTGTAGCCCCGTATTTTCCTGCTTATACTGGATGACTGGCATTGACTTGTAAAGTAGTGGAGTACAGTGGAGACTAATAGAGAAGCTATTAGTCATTATATTAATCATGTTGAGAAGATTTTTAAGAGAATTGCTCTAAACAAGGAGACCACACTAATTAGCAAGTAGGCTAGCCCAAAAGAGATGACTCTCAGGTCTGTCTTTTGCTGTAAATCAAAGTCCTCTACTATTATCTGTTAAGTGCAAGTACTATGTGTTACAGTGCAAATCCATAGTTTAGCTTCCCTTCAACCCTCACCACCCCAGAGCCTGTATTGTTATGTGCATGCTGTGATACAGTTGTGTGACTGTTCATCCCATGTTTGAATCAGAGTTCTGTCTTTGATAGGTAATACTAAATGAAAATATTAAAACACAAACATAAATGCTATTCAACCTATTCAATGTTATTTTTTCTCCTAGAGGTTGGACAGTTTTCTTATGAGTTTTTTTAGATTACATACAGTGCAAAACTTTTATCTGGACTGGGGGGGAATAATCTTGAAGGTTACTCTATCTAGTTTTCTACACTAGTTCTTGAAGGCATTTGAGAACACCTTCACAAGTAGATCCTCCTGGCATTTGAGGACCGTGGTGACTGAGCGATTTACATGTTACAGCGTCATAAATTCTGTTAGACCAACTCAATATCAGTAAGTGCCCGCACTCTCAGCCTGCTGCAAATGCAAGGTTCTTTGGCTTACCTTAAACATCCATGTAAGAGGCAGTAATTTGATTGCAAGACAGAGACTTTTGCCTCTGTCCAAGGTACAAAAAGATACAACCCACCAGGGCCCTCCAATTTTATGCTTGGATATTTTTTTTCCCCAAGAACATCCTTTGAAACAACCTATTTTCTCTTCTTCTTTCTTCCCACCAAACTAAATGCAGGGCAACTCACTCTCAGCTAAAACTGTATTTAATTCATGGTCCTGTGTCTAAAGGAACACAGCCAGGCAGGAAAAGGTTCTTGGCTCTTCACACAAGGTGCCCTTGGGACCCCTCCCAGACTACAGTTGTGTGATTGTATCCTTCCCACAAACATGAGCCCTAGGAAAGCAAGAGCAGAAATTTTTGTTAATTACAAAATAAATAAATAGAACTCATTGAAGTTTTACCATTGGAAACTAAGAGCTGATGCTGGGTGCAGAAGAAGGTTGGAATTGAAAACTCATCACAGATAAGAAAATAGGATATGGTAATTTCCATGTTTCGTCTCTTGAGAGCTTGTCAAAATAAATATATTCAGAGACCACATGCAGATGCTCTCATCATTTTAGGCATTGTGCACAACCATATGAAAAAGGAATTAGCACAACAGAAATAAACAGGCCTTTTCTTATTTCTTTCAAAGACATAGCAGAAGGGAGGAGAAGAATCTCTCTCCTAATTAGAAGAAAAACAAATAAAAAAAAATTACTAGACTGGAAAAAATGAAACAGTAAAAAGCAGAAAGCATACTTGAACTTTCTACTGAACTTTTAAAAAGGAATCACAATGAAGGGATGTATATAGTACATATTCTCAGACATGAGAAAAGTCCAATTTTTCTTCACTCAAGGGAGAACAATTTCTTCTCTATGTCTATGCTAGCATCAATGCTAAGACATAAGTGATATGTTCAAGAAATCATGTATTTTTCAGTCTTAGATAAAGACCTTTCTTACTTCTGTGCTTGGATAATGTTTATATGTTACTTTGATGAAAGAAAATAATTTCTGAGTATATGTAAGATATCTCCCCTATATTACAACATGTTGTAAACACAATAGACAAGTTCCTAGTATCTTGATACTTTCTGATTACCTTTCACTATTAAAAAGTGCATTTATACTTTCAGAAATAATTCCTTGTTCCTTTGCCTAGCTGAGACAATTTGGGGTCAATTATAACAGAGGTAGCCAAATGCTGTTTCCTGACCTTCACGTTATTTGTAAGCAGAGAATGTAGCTGTCCTGTGCGAGGCAGTGGAAGAATGGGCACCAGCACATTGCAACTTCAACATCTCTAGTTCACTTTGTGCGTGGCTGTACANTCGTTCTATTTGTGCGTGTCTGTCCGTCCAGAGCCATCCCGCCTCTCCTGCAATGGAGCAATGAGAGTCCCCTGGGAACCACTGGATCCCCTGCTTGCAAACTGTAGCAGAGCTGCTGAATTTTTTGGCTTTCCAAGTTACGCAGTATACATATCACATATGCAGATTGAGAGAGGTGATTCTCAACCTCTACTACACTCTTGTGAGCCATCTGGAGTACTGTGTCCAGCTCTGGAAACCTCAGCACAAGAAGGACATGGATCTGTTGGTGTGAGTCCAGAGGAGGGCCACGACGATTATCAAAGGGCTGAAGAACCTCTNACCGCGCCTGTGAAGACAGGCTGAGAGAGCGGGGGTTGGTCAGCCTGGAGAAGAGAAGGCTCCGGGGAGACCTTATAACAACCTTCCAGTACCTGAAGGGGGCCTACAGGAGAGATGGGGAGGGGTTGTTTGCAAGGGCATGTAGCGATAGGACGAGGGGCAATGGTTTTAAACTAGAGCAGGGTAAGTTTAGATTAGACATTAGGATGAAGATCTTTACAATGAGGGTGGTGAAACACTGGAACAGGTTGCCCAGAGAGGTGGTGGAGGCCCCATCCCTGGAGACAATCAAGGCCAGGCTTGATGAGGTTCCGAGCAATCTGATCTAGTTGAAGATGTCCCTGCTTCCTGCAGGAGGCTTGGACTAGATGACCTTTAAAGGTCCCTTCCAACCCAACACATTCTATGATTCTATATAGTGCTTTCTGTGGTATAAAGTTCTTGGTTTATGGCTTGTGGAGTCAGAAAAAGGGACTATACTACAAGACTTCTGATATACATTCCAATAGTCTATAAGGGAGAAGAGTTGTATGTTATAGCTCAGATTTTCCAAAATGTGTAGGTGCCCCCATACCCCTTTTCTGCATTCACAAACCTTTTAGGAGTTTGCACTCTTTTGAGAGTAGCAGCAGAAGGCTTCCTTAACACCTTTGTAAATTCAGGCCCTACCGCATATGAAATGTTAATTAACTGTAGGAACCTCTCTTTCATAAGGGCTTTTAAAAATCCTTGCCATTTTTCCATAGCACCATAGATAATCATAAAGCAAGGTCCTGTTGTTACAGTATGAAGCTTATTTGATAACCTTCATTCATGAAGGCCCATTGAAATCAATGGAATATCTCTGAAATCCATGCTTCACCATTTATTATATATTTGTAGATATATCTAAGCTAAAAAACAACTGGATATCTTGTAGAACATAGGTCATTAAATTTCAGCTCACTACCCTTGTTTTCACCCTTACTGAGTCATGCTTGACCGAAACACACTTTCTGGAAAGACATCCATCCATGAGATGAGGCCATGGAGAATCTAGTATTTCCTTCAGCAGCATATTGCAGTGCTTAATCAATATCAGTGTTATGAATATTTTTAAGTATTTGTTTTCTTTGTGTATTTGGCTTCAGCTTTCATATATTGATTTTGTCTTTTCCTATAGTACTCCCTTTTGATCTCAGGTTTAGTTCTTTTTCTTGGGATTTCTTTCGTATGTCTCTAAAAGTCATCAGTAAACATTGTAAGCAAGTTGCCTCTCCAACACCTTTTTAATAAATCAAACTGATTGAATTCTTCAGGCCTTTCCTTGCAGACCATTTCTACCCACTAACCATTTTTGTGTTTTTTTTTCCTCCACGCTGTTCAGTTTTCAGCTTCACCTGGAAGATCTGGAGACCAGAACACTCCGAAATACAGACTTTAATCCATACGCTGGAATGTAGCCAATTATTTTAATTCTATTTATTACTTAATCTGTTCTCACATGCAGGATCTCCTAAGGCCTTTTATGTCATAATATTAAGAAGACCCCGAGAAAACTCCTGCATAGTGTGACAATCTCCTTTACAATACTGATTTCAGAGGAGTTGTCACTTAGTGTAAAATGAAACTTAAATACACCCAAACATTCTTGAATATATGTTAATGATGCTTGATTTATTACTAATGCAGACTCCAGTGGGAGAAGCAGGATCAATGCATTAACCCTATTCTATTGATAAAAATGGACCAGAGGCAGACAATCTCACTTCATTGGTGTGGCCCTTTAAGTTTGCCAGGGTCCTGGATCACATGAAAACTCAAGTCTAAACAGAGATATATGTAAGGAGATAGGTAATTGTCCTGGGATCTAATTAGTGTTCTTAATAAGCTTGTATCCAAGCTTTGTTTGTCTCTACTGAACTTTACAAGTTTTACAGCGTGAGAATGTCTCTGTTTCTCAAGGAAACCTAGACATACTCGGAGCAAGTTCTCTTCCTTGGTTGCAGCGAAGCCCCAGTTGGCCCCAGCCCCAAAAAGCCATCTCAGAGAACTGTCAGCCTCCCTGGGCTTGCAGGACAGAGAGCTGGGGCTGCCTGTGTTGAGAAGCAGGCCAGCCAAATCAGCCTACACACTCAAAAGAGTAACTGCCATGGAAGTTGTAGCTGAATGTCTTATCTCCCAGAAGAGGACCAAGGAACCAAGTCCCCACAGACAGAGGAGCTTCTGCAAGTACAGTGTTATCTAAGTAACTCACTGTAAAGTTCTAGCACAAAACTGGCAGTAGGGGTGTCCGGGGAGCCCCCTCACACTCCCAGGGTTGACTTCATAAAGCATATCTCACCAGTGAGAAGAGAGAGACATTTTGAATTAGTAATGGGGCGGAGGGAAGAAAACATCCTGAAAATCCCCTGCCATTTGCCTCTTACATGTACAAAAAGTCCAGAGGCTGAACTTTGTTAGAACTAAACCAAAATTGAAACTTTTTTATGGAAATAGACTGACTTTATCCCCTTCATAAAGCTGGGCAACAATGCCATGAAATGCTGGCTGTTTTCTCCCCTGCTCCCCCTGCCAGTGTTTTTCTAGGTTCCATGATCAGTGTGCCATGAAATCACCTGCCATACCAGGGGCCACAAAGCCATAAAGGGGTCAAAATGCTCCCTCACACAGAGTTACCCTTTAGCTCTACGTGTATTTGCCTTATACTTTGACCAGACCTTGCTAGATCAATAGAACTCAGCTTTTCCTCACAGGGAGATACGTATGCCTTTATCTGTGGCTGAACATTTTTTTGAGTATTTCTAGGCTTATTTAGCTCTTCAGTTGGACACAAAGTACCATGTCAAAAAGATGACAAACATTTGAAAGTGAACTCTGTACTTTCATCACAGACTTTCTGCTCTAAGCTTCAATTTTAGTGAGAGTCTTGTGGCTCCATAACTGTATACACATCAGAAAAATCTTTTGACCTCTGTCCTTCCTCATAACTATATTAAAAGGCAAAAGGCTTTTACTTTTTTTCCCATGAGGAAGATTTCCTTCCCTTTGAAGATACTCCATCAAGATAAAATTTTCTTACATCAATGGTTCAATATGCTTTCACATAAACATACTTCATTTTGTTTCCATGTCAATCTAAAGGGAGTAAGGATGAAACATTCAGAAGCTGATTTTAATAAATTAATAATAATGATTCTATCCCGTTTAAGCTTCTACATGTGCTACTTGGTATAGAATAACCTCAGGCTAGGAGAGTCTTCAATGAAACCCTTCAAAAAGGAACATGGATTTGAATTTAACAATGAGAAACTTTATATTTACACCATGGCAGATAAAAGAGATGCTATCTGTAACATGAAAGCTTGAAAAAACATTAAGCCTAAAGTCAACAAAGAAAAGTACAAGCAAGTGTTCAGTAACTACATTGGCATTTGCACCAAGATGACAATAATCAAAGAAACATCCATTCAGACTCGTTGAGGACTGTAACTCTGACTATTCCATCTGCATTTGAAAATGGGTTTGTCCCTGAGATCTCAGGGTTCCTGTCCTGGTGAATTTCTCCTATGGGAAACCTAAAGGCAGAGATTTTTCTTTTTTCAGGTTAGGGAATGAGGCAAGAATACACTTGATAAGTCAAATTCCACTTTCTCCCATCATCTGCTTCTGTGTAGAAAATTTAAGACAATAACATGAGAAAAAAAAAAAAACAGAACTTGTAGGACCTAAGAGCCATCACAATGATGAATATGGGAGAAATTTCCTTATCCTTAAAAATGAGAAGTGACATTTCAAAATGTACGATGCCTGGGTAGCATTAGCTAAGATTCCAGGGACAGAAAGGAAATCTGTCTGTAAAGATCAACGGTAGCAAAGTTACACCAAAATGTTCAGGATCTAACCCACAGCCTGGCTAGGGCTTCTAGTACTGCTGAGGTTGGATTGCAATACCCACTTCCTTTGTGTCCTTCTTTAAAACTCTTCGCTTCCTAAAACAGACAGTTTCAGAGTTCTTAGGAGGTCAGATCTATCTGTTTATTTGGATCAATAAGAATATCTCCATCCATACTTCTGTGTACAAGCTACACATTGACCCTTTTTAATATGGTGCTAATGTTGAAGTTAGAATAAAGCAAGACCTCAGACGTTTTTTACCCCTTAACCACTGTAACAAGGATAATTTGTTTATTGTGTTCTATGAGTGCTTTCAGCAGTAAGTGAAGTTGCTTCATCCTTAATAGGCAGTTGGGTTGGAGAACACTTTCTACAGCTGCAAGAAAAAAGCCAAAATTAAAACCTCACAAGGGCAGCTCACTCAGCAAAGGGGAGGTCTTTTACTGCTCAACAGTGACACCTCTTGATATTCAGCTGAATATTACTGATAACCTTCAAAGATAATTTAATGCAGTCTGCAGGACAGAGTACTGCAGGCAGTGCAGTGTCTCCCAAAGGAAATGTTTTTCTTTCTCAGTTTGTTCAGGAAAAAACAGCTCAGCATCTAACCTATTGTTCCAATATGAGAGGCTCAGGAAATGAAAAAGTTTATGGGGAGAAGCTCAGAACACTGAATCTGTAACCTCAGAAAATGCTGGTATTTTGATATAGGGCTTTGTCATGAAATTGGAAAGTTTTAAAATTGTCACAAAAGGAAAAGTACTGAAAAAGACATTTTATCAACTTTGAGCTTTTCTTCTGAAATGTTAATATTTTGAACATGAATGTTGAAATCGATATCCCCTGAAAATTTTTTTATTCATTCAAAACCTACTTTTTGTCAGAATTTTTTATTATCAAACTTTTCACATGCATAGCTTCTACGAAAAACTGTACCCAAATGTCAGCAAAGAATCTGACTGCTTGCATATTCAGTTAAATAGAATTTGTAACAGACACAATTCCATTTATTAACTCTTCAAAGTGCTACTATATGGAAAATGAGAATTCAGGTTTAAAAAATGCCAAAGAACTGAAGGATAGAACTAAAAGGAAACCAAGCCTTTAACAAGTATCCTTTCAGCAGGATGTGGAATATGGCCTACATTTCTGGTAGCTGGGTTAGCTGGCTCCAAGACTGTATTTGGGACCCAGCCATGAAAAGTTCAAATAATCATCCTTTCTGGGCCAAATACTGAGTGTTAGAACAAGAAATTTTGGCTCACATTTATCTCTATAACAGATGTTGATTGGCCAGCTGAAATTTGTTCATGCATTTTATGAGTAAGTGTACCCTTTTGCCAATTCAACAGAAGCATTTGTAAGAAATCCAAATACATACATTTCTGCCGGAGCTCCAGCTTTATTCTGCTTATGGTACAAGTTCATTAGTGAAATAGCTGTAGATCAACTGAAAATAGCTTGGCATTTAAGTATCCTCCACTGGCACCAATTAGCATTATGGAATAACAAGATCTATGAAGAAAAATCTCTTGGGACTGTAGCATAGATAGCAAATGTGTGAACAAAGAGTTAACTCCTAGGTAATAAATTATCAAGACACTGGAATGACTTAATTGTGAAGGGATTTAATAATTGAGTGCCAATAATAGACAGATTGTAAATTGGAAGTTTTATTTCAAAACCGGCAAAAACTGCACTGAGTGTAACAGTAAAAGAAAAAGTGCTAGCCTACAGGGAAGAAAATTTGAAAGCTGTAGGGAAGATTTAGGAGCAGCAGTGGTTTTAAGGGCACACTTTTATGTCTGCCATTATGTTTTAAGTGGAGCCTTAAACAGTGCCTACCAGTAAAATGTTGATACTTCATTGTTTGTAAGAAATCAGCTGTTACTTTTGTCTAGTAGTAGAGTAATTCTTGGTGCTAAAAATCTGGGATGCACACTATGCCTGCCCACCATAACACAACCCTGCTGCCCAGGCTTTGCAATATGTCTTGGAAGTAAGCAAATGTGAAAAAGCACATCAGACATGGAGAAAACAAAACCCCAGAGGTGAGACACATGACTGAAAATGCTTCTTATTTCTGGGCAGTGAAACTTACCATTTTAATGATGATGGGGTTATTTGCTGAAATATTTAGAGAAAAGGTTTTTGATAAATCTTTTGGCCTCAGCCTCTAGATATATATACATAGGGACATCTAAATAGAGCCAGGAATATTTTAATGCTGATTTTTGGCATCACATTTTAGCACCCTGTCCATTTTCATGGCCCTTTATAAGGAATTAAGAGGATAAAAGTATTTAATTTTGTGAGTCAAGTGCTTTATCTGGAAGTGGATAAATTCCATTCCTCTACTGAAATGGGAACACCTTCGTATAACAGGCAGTTCCCAAATAAAGACCTAGAGACTGGTCTTTTGATTGTATTTTGAGAAGAGAAATATTTAAGTTTACACTTACCTGTTTTCAGCCCATATAGCTAGATTTATTTTTTTGAGCAGACTTCATCCCGTGAACATACACACGTGAAAACTCACACACACAGAGGAGAGACACATACACGGAGGAAAGAAAAATAAATTAGCCCAGCAAATAGAGCACAACATGATACCTGGAATCAGATGGACACACAAGCAGAGGCTAAATAATCCAATACTACTAGAAACTCAAGGCATCTAAAAGCCAAGGCTGTGTCTTCAGTATTAAGTATTTTCCTTCCATCTTCGACATTTGTTGACCTACACATCTGATAGCAAGTGGTTACTCTTATTAGTTATGTGCTTTTTTTAAAAAGAATTAGCTACAAAAGCTCAGACTTATGGCTATAATACAATTTACCAACAGTCCATTAATCAAAATATCTCTTTAAACTTGTATGCAAACACAGTGTTATACTGGCCTTGTTTTCTGGTGGATTTTATCTTCCCTAACTATAGACAACTAAATAAAAATTAAGCATCTATTCTAAGCTAGCCACCTGGGCTACATTTAAAATCAAAAGAGAGACAAGAAGCCAGGCAGAGAGAAGAACGTGTCTAGAAAGTCTTTCCCCAACATCTCTTTTTGCATTGAGCCCTCGGACAAGATAGCTCTGGATAGTTCTGCCTGTCTCCCTCTTCTGACTATCACCAAAGCCTAAATAACTGAACTGCATCTCTCTTTCAGGTTGTTACAGTTAGATAAGAGAAATTTCCAGCCTAAAAGTTACACCTCTCCAATTAATTTTTGGTACCTTGTTTAACCATTCTTTGCTAAAGCACAAATATACAATTATTTACATTGCATAAATAAAAGAGACAAATATGTGCTGTATTACATTTCTTTTACCCCAGATAGCACATCTCTCTCTTACTCCTTCTAAATAAAATCTATGAGAGCAGGCAAGACAAAATGGGGCGTGGGTCTTCCTGCTTTCTGTGGTTTCCATTGCTCTGGATTTACTATAATAGTGTCACTCCTAGTGTTTTGGCTAATAGGCAAGACATAATACCTGCTGTCCCTTCAAAACAAATAGTATGCTTTTAAATAAAATACAGTAAAGTCAACCCCTCATTTGGAAACTTGAAAAGTGCATTTTCATCCTAGAAATACATAGCTGTCAAAAAGACAGTTTTAGAAAAAAAAAGAAAAAAGAAGAAATTCACCTTTCTCTTGATTTTAGAGAGGCCTTGAAGATATATAAGAACAATCACCCTGTTTCTGATGAACAAGGGATAAAATAATAATATTAATACATTTTCTTGCAATCTTTAAAATTTTATAAATTGCCCATGGAGGTTTGTGAACCAAGGTCACTCTGTCTCTTTTCATTCTTTTAATTATCTAGTTCCAGCCTGATACACTAGCCTTACTAATTGGACACAGAGAAATCCCTTATCAGTGAAGTTAGAAAAGCACCTATGAAAAGGGTGTGGGAGACTTCTGTAAATCAAAGAAGAGGAACTGAACAGAAGGAAAGCCAATCAACTGTACCCCTCCGAGCTGTGAGTTTATAGGAAAAGCAGAGCCTCGTTGGATGGAGGAATAAGTGGCCAGCAGGTACTTACACATGTCATTGACCTCTCCCTGATAGATACTGCTGTGAGGGGAGCCAAACGCAGACTCACACCTGCCCTTAATTTCTTTGGGAAGAGAAGAATTTAAGCACTAACTTGGGTTTTGGGGTGTGTAGGTATTGAATATAGTGCTATTCTCTTCCATTCCCATATCCCCCCAAAAGCTTGAGGGAATTAATTGTCCTGTCTGTGGTTTAGCATTTTCATGCACATTTGACAGGTGCAATGCACACAGTGAAGTCTGAAGCTCTGTCAATCTCTATTTAGTAGCATAAGAAATGTGCATATCTATACTAACCTTGACTTTGATTTCTCATCCTTCTCCTTTCCCAGCACTCTTGCACATTCTCCAAAGTTGTCAGTGATCCTGCTCCTCTAAATTATGGCTTGTCATTTGAACAACAGCTTCCTTCCATCTCAGATCTTGCATTTTGACCTTGAATAGGCATGTTAAGCAGTTCCCCTTCTCCTCTCCTTACTCATTTTCTAGTATGAAACCTGTTTGGTCATCACGTCTTCCATTTCATGTGTCTTAATGAGTCTCTAAAATTTATATACCAGCTTCTATTTCTTGTTCTTCTGCCCCTAGATGTTTTTCCCAGTGCTCAAATGCCAGCCATCCACAGAGATACCCAGAATTACCTCTGATTTTCCCAAGCTGTATTTAATCCACTGTCATGAGGTGTCTCCACCTAAAAAACTCATACGACCAGCAACCCAATATTGTCCTTCAAATAGAATACACAAACTATTTCAGAAATACTGGACTCTTTATTCACCAGAAAATATTACCAAAGCAAAGATATCCCATAACAACATCAACCGGAATTCAAAAATTATACAGAGAAAGAATAATTCAGGCTTCCTGAGAAAACACAGGGATGCTGTAGGAGAAAAGACAATATATTGCAGTCCTCCTCCGATGTCAACAGAAAAATACAACTACCGTTTCATATGTATGAAAGTTATTTGGTTTTGTTTGTTTGTGAGACAGGAAACTAAAAATTCTGATCATTTTAACTGCTAAAATTTCCATGGCATTGTGCCCAAAAGGCGTGACATTGTATTAGCATATTGGCAAAATGATGGAAGGCAGACCATATTCCATTCACTCTCAATTGGTTTTACACTTTTGTTTAGCTTTCTTCCTGTGTACACTATTGTGTGATTTCATAGCACACACTGCAATTTACATCAAATTATCCCTAGCTTCTCTCACAGCCAATGTTTTGAAGAAAAAAAACCTTGAAATTCTGCACACTTGGAACTATGAGGAAGACGACAGGTATGTTGTCCATTTAGGCACACAGCTGTCCATAGCTTTTAGATTGTTACTCTCTGTACAGGTATGAAAGAGTTAACATTACTGCTGTTCACAAGATCTCCAAGTCCAGAAACCACTTCATGTGAAATTCTCATGATCGTAATGTATATTTTGAAATATGCTACGTAAAATGTACCGAGCTCCATGCTGGATACTGGTACCCAGTTGGCTATACTGTTGAAACGTGTTCCCTGACACAGTGTTGGCTCAAGTCAGCAAGCTCTCTACACACGGCTGAAAGCACAAATCCTGTGTTGGAGACCACATCCAACAGACAGGTTTTGTGCAGCTCTTCTTTTTTTTGAGGGTAAGAGAGTTTAAAGATGTGGACGTGGATATGACTGCTCTGTGCAACTGGCCTCGGTGTTAGAGAACAGTTCCAGCAGGTTTAACATCTTCTTTAACGGTTGGACTAGACGATCTGAAAGGTCTTTTCCAAGCTAAATAATTCTATGATTCTGTGATTCTTATGGTAATAGCAAATGCTGACTGAAAAGATCAGAAGTGACTCTATTCTCTTTATTCAGGACTTGGTGGATTTCTACATTTTAAAAAATTGAAATCCTGCCACCCCATAAATAAAATACTACCATAATTAAATTACAGCAACATTTGAAAACATAAGACTAGCTCAGTATTAGGAGAGAAAATCAGAAAGCTTTCTGATTTTGTTTCCCAGACGCATAGGGTTATTTCACTTTTTTCCCCATCTTATACTCTTTCTTTTAAGAAGCAGCTAATAAATTGAATACTTTTCCACAAAACTTTTCCAGAAGGATATTATTCCCTGCGCATTTCATTCACACTGCTTCCCAGACCTGTCAATATCTCTTGTTTTGTTTTGTTTTCTTCAGCAAAGATGAATCAAACAACATTAGGCAGAATATTTTAAGGTGGTCAACTCCAGGACAAAACGATCACAACAAACTACATTTTAGAGAAAGCATTATCATCTCCCTCTCTTAGCTCTTGTCTACGTTATAAGGGGCCTATCGGTGATTGCAAATTCCTCCTAGCAGAGGTGCATCTTTTACCAGCATAAGTGCTATATATTGCCAATGCATTTTATGCTGACCACGTGCATTAAAGTTGAAGTTGTGAATATAATTGCTTATGCTGCTGGTTTTGTCAGTATAAAAATGTCACTAAACATCATATCCCCTAACTGGCATAGTCATAATGACAAAAAATGCTAACACAGACGTGGTTTTAGTCTCCACTATAGTGATAATAAAATGGCTCCTCTTTCAGCTGCTGACAGAGTCCTGAGACATTGGAAGTTGGTTTGCAACAGGCCCACGGCAAATAGGTACCACAAGAAAGATTAATCTCATCAAATGCAGATGTTTACAGTGAGGTCTCTCCTATATCTCAGCCACTCCCTGCAAGCTCTTTTTATCATCTAAAGGGCACATTTACACTTTAAGTCTAATAACAGTCTTACACTTAAGACTAGTAAAGCCTTACACTTTAAGACTAGTAAAAATGACAAGTAAAGTAGATATCTAATACGTACCAGATGGAGAGCGTCAGCATCAAATTAGTCATCCACATCGTACATGCCTAAAGGTAACAGAATGGAGTCCTACCCTATTTGGCTTAGATTTCAATTTAAGTTTTATGCAATAGATAACAATATATTTTTTTCCAGAAAATTCAGCCTCTATTTAGCAGGTATTCTAGCAGTTATCTAGATAGTTTACTGGTTTTCTGATTTCCTTTTCCACCACCTTCAATAAAAACTTCTTAAAGCTGAAATGCAAGATTTTATGTCTCATCCATCCTCTGTTCATCCAGTTCTGGCTAGCGTCAAAGGTCTGGTGAAACCATAAAAATGAAAGAAAAAAACATCAGATACTAGCAGACAAAAGTTCGAGATGGCTGTTCAACCGTTTTTGATAGGAATTAGTGAAGAGTGAACATTAAAAAACTTGTTATAATTAAAATAAAAAGATAACATGGATGCTTATCCAAATGCTTCCACTTCTTTTTCTTCTAGGAATCAGGTTTAGACACCCCTTGATCCCCCTTAACACTGTATGGCCTGAATTTCAGAGTGTTAAAAACTGCCTCTTTTATGGTATTTCAATGCTTCTAATCCTTGCAAAGAAGGGGAAAATAGTTATCAGGGTTATTTTTAGTTTTGGGCAAAGGTTCAGAACACTTTTCCCATTCTCTCTTGAAAACAGAAATTCAAACTCAATAGCAGAACAGTGACAATATCTTCCAGGCTGAGCCTCTCAGTTCCCAAGAGGGGACAATATCCCCCCTCTATTACAGTAGCCAGGAAGAATGAACAGAGATTCCAGTAATAAATATAGACACAGAGACGTCTGGTTTCTTTTCTGCCTCAGAAGCTATCACAAAAATTTAATCAGGCTTTTCTCTTCCAGTCAATCCTCAGATTATTTTAATACTTTCACATTCTGTATTGAAATTCTGTCATCCTCGTCAGTGTTTTTGCCTGATGGCTGCATGCGGTCATTGCTAAACAATTTGTTAAAGCGTTTTATTTTTAGAGAGGTCTGTTGGCTTACCATCTAATGGTAATGCCATTTTGCAGGGGTCATAAGGAAAGAACATATTCATGATGAGAAAAAAATCAAATGAATGGTAAGGCATAATCGTGTTCCTGTCTTATTCTCTCTGCCTCCCTATCCTCTTCTAGGCAGAGAAAAAATAACTTACACCAACCAGATTTTTTCCGTATGTAGAGCCAGCCTGGTGTTTTCTTCCCTGCACTAAATTATGTAGTGCTCTGCAGAAAGCGTGTACAAGAGCTGAATGTAAATCAGAAAAAGATACAGCAATTGTGGAACTAAAAGGCAGTCACTCCTCTCCAAAACGACATTGGTATACGACATACCAGTGTGCCCACCTTGTAAGATCATGGGGCTACTGTAGTACTTCAGGTATCTGTGCATGATAGCAATGAATTTAAAATGGATCCTGACCTTCATATGAAATAACTTACACAGACCTGAGTGAATGCGGCAAAAAAGGGGCAACTTTTTACTGCTAGAGAGATAAAGATGCTTTCTACATTAAAATTAATGATATGTCATAAAAATCAACTCTTGGTTTTTCTGTGCAGCTGTTAAACACAGAGCAACATAACAATCTGTATGTTCTGCTCTAGCCT
>VYZM01023488.1:5339-33551 GCA_013398915.1 Dromas ardeola
AAGGAAAAGAAATCCAAGGCAGCAATCTTGAAATACAGAGAACCTTGGAGGTGGGAAGGGAGGGGAGACCTAACAGTCAGCTGTCTTCTCAACCTGTGGGATCTTAGCAACTTAAATTTCTACTCTCCATTCTGCACAACTATCTGAACTTTGGAGCAATTACAGTACATATATGAATCTTCCACGTAGTTTAATATAGATCAGGACGTCATTGACACCAATGACATTTAAAACATATTAATATATAATGCTACTCTGATTGTCTGTTGCCCCCTGCCACAGGGAACCAAGAGGTCTACGGAAGAGGCTCAGGTTCAGTACAGACAAATGTCATAACGTATCAAACGTAAAAAATGAAAGCTTTAGAAACTTTCAATACCACATTAGAATCTACCCTGCATAGCAAGAAGTTACAAATGTTCGTTTTATGTCATTTATACACACGTATAGAAAAGTGGTAACTGAAGTGAATTAGCACTAATCAAGCTCACCTCTCACTGCTGCACTCAAGGGAATGCCATGGAGACAGAGTATGCAAGCCCATGAAAAAATTACTATACAACTAATATTTCAAACCAGAATTCTGTAAGGAATCCAAAAGCTATTCATTGTCTAATGGTGCAGTTGAACCAAATGGTTATTAAAGAGTTAATATATTTTAGGCACTACAGCTTGCCTAATAGCTCTATTTTCCTCAGCTAATACTCAAGTCAGACCTCATCTGACTACTGCAAACATTTACTACTGGCACGCTTTATTTACTTCAGAAGCTCAATACAGGTCTCATGTTCACTATATGTATTTCACACAAGTTTTGGCACAAAAACACATCAGCGAGTTGGTGCTTTAGCCTAAGGAACAACAGCTTTAGGTGCAATAGTCCTCCATAGGTAAGCTGCCACTACTGAAAGAAAATGGTACGCTGCACGTAGATTTGCCCTTGGACACGATTAAAGCAAAAAAATCTTGCCACAGAGACAAACCACATTTGATTGGTAGAGAAAATTAGGAATGCTACTTTTAATTACATATAAAAATCAAATAAAAAGATCAGCAAAGAATTTGGGGACATAACCAAATAGAGGCAGCAATGACACAGCAATAGTAACCATGAGAGAATATGGTTCTTAGACATAAATCAGTAGGGTTTGGCACTGTACTTTTAACCTGGTTTTAGGTGAAGTATAGTTATATGTAAATTGATGTTATAGAAAAAAAAAGCATATGGACAGAATACTTTACATAGTATACAGAAATACCAGTTAATACTTTAAACAGTACACACAGGCAAGTATAAGACTTAAAGGACAGATGGCTTTAGGCACAGGACAAGGTAATAAAAAAAAAAATACACTGCTGGCATAATCTGTGCTAGAATATTCTGGTGCTAATGACTTTCCAGTAGCACTGTACCAATCACAGACTGTGAATACCGTGGGGAGTATCACAACATGCCTGCCCTGTTCTTAATCTGTTGTTTATCTCTAACAAAGTCACTTTTAAGATACCAAGATATCTGAACTCATCTGACTCAAGATGACCATTCTTGTGTATATCAGGATAGCAGATTGAAAAAAGTCTATGCATTATTCAGCTTTCAGAGCTTTATTCCGAAATGATAAAACTGAGTGCTCAAAATGCTCCTAATATAATTTAAATTTTGCTGGAAGGTTCGAATTTTGAAAGTCAATTGTATATGAAGAAATACGAATATTTAAAATATGCTTTGCCTGAATTGAATCACTTGCCATGTAGTGCTAAATGCTCTGCATTATATTCTATTGTTTACCACAGCAGTGTTTTCCATAACTTTTAACAGCAGTACTTTCATATTTACCTTCAGATTAGTCATTAAAATGTTGAATAGCAATAATGTACCTAGTGTCTATCTCTGGTCAAAATCAGATAGAAATACCTCTCCTTAACTCACAGTATTACAAAAAGTTTTGTGAAATACAAACACTACCTAGAGGAGCTACTTTAGCTTTTCTGATAATGTTCCCTTAGCAAAGAAAAAATGCATATAATAATGACAAGGTATTTGCTCTTTATGCCATTGTCTCCAATTTAAATCCATATACACATACCAATGAAATGCACTGAGGTACAAAGCTATGTACTTATTGAAGCACTAGTGGATTATATGTTGGAAAATAGTTGCAATTAGGGGCCAGCTCCTCATTTCACACAAAATTTACCCTCTCACCAATACACTGGAGATACATTGACTTACAATAGCTGAGAATTTGATCCTGGCATGTCACTGCTATTTAGAAAGATGAATATAAATACTTCTACATTCAAGTTCTTAGACATAATTGCTAGCTTTGCACAAAAAGAAAAGCAGTAAATAATGCTGAGGGAACATCACCAAGGATGGCCTGGTATATAACATACATACATAAAAAATACTGCAACATTCTCTAGTTTTTATGCTGTTTCTGGACTTATGTAGTGCTGAATAGGCTTACTACGTAATGCACTCAAAGTTCAACTGTGGTACCTGCAGACAGATCATGTGGAAGAACTTCTTACTTTCTTCACCCATACTAAAAAAATGCATGCCCATCAGCACCAAACAGTAAAAAACCCCCACATATCCTTGCATTTCCACGTAATTCTGTTAAGACTTCATGAAAGTGAACTAAATCTTTGTTTTCCTATACAAAGAGGAAAGTTGTATTAAAAACCAGTTCTTGATCAAGGAGAACAACTGCATATACCATCCTGCAAAGTGGTTTTTTTCTTTCTTTGTATACGAGTAAATTCTCTTAACGCACAATCTTTGTTACCATGGTTTGGTAGAAATTCCCATTTTTAGCTAAATATTGACTGTTTTTAGGCCTCACCTAAAAATCACTCCTTTTTAGTTTATAACATCTTTGATGTCACTGGAATTAGAATCATCTCTTTTCTTCTTCCCTTTCCCTTCCCATTAGAAGGGTGTTCCTCTACAACTTCAGTTCTATTACGTTCATTCTAGTCAATGATAAATATCAGAGCCTTAAAATTTCTTTCTATAATTTGGATCTTTTCTGTCTTAAGGTAAACAAAAATCTGGAGCAAACAGGCAGCATCTTTTCACATCTTAAAGCACCAATTCATACTGACCCTTCAACTCCCTTCCTTTATAGCCACTTTTCCTCCATATTTAAAAGGAATAAGCCAAGTAAAAAATAATTAGATCCATCAAAAATGTAGAAACAAGTAAATAATTCTGTTTATTATGATGCCTACAATTACACATGAACTAAGCTCTTGGGGCAATTATCAAATGTTTTCTTAACAAACCTTGAATATCTAGGCAACAAGCAGGACGTGCCTGCTCTGAATCTGTGCAAAAGAGCTGGGGACAGGCCTCTCAACATATTTTACCAAGGCGTAAAAGGAAAAAGTTAAGATGACAAACAGCCAGTGGAAGGATAGGAAAAATTATGCATGTCAAAGTTTAACTTTTAGATAGTTATTCTTTTTTTAGTAAAACAGATAGCTCCTAAAGTCATCTCTCTTAGAGGTTGGGTGCAGCTTGTTTTCAGTAAGTGAGAATCATAAATCAGTGAGTTTAAAATAGCAACATACCTTGCCTTTTCTTCAGGTCTCCAAATACTGGAAACGCTAAGTCTTAGTAAACCGACTTGCTAGAAGCTTTAATAAATACCACTTTGTTTTAGACCTTTAATACAGTTGTTTCGATTAAGCTTGAAGATGCAGAAAAAAAATGGTGCTATTACCTAAAAATTTAGATCCTCACAGCATCCTTTCAGAGGCTGAAGGAAGAAGCACCTCCCTCTGCTACAGGAAAGTCTTTCCTTTTAGTCATCTGGTATATTGTAAGGTATTGTTATAGGAACTCAGATAATACATTACCCTGCCATCATACTATACTCTTAGAGTACTGAACTCTTTTGGATAAGGATATGACTAAAGACATACAGAGCTTAAATTTCACTCAGCAATGCAGGAAACATTGGAACAGGTTGCCCAGGGAAGTTGTGGATGCCCCATCCCTGGAAGTGTTCAAGGCCAGGCTGGATGAGGCTTTGAGCAGCCTGGTCTAGAGGGAGGTGTCCCTGCCCAGGATAGGTGGGTTGGAACCAGATGATCTTTAAAGGTCCCTTCCAACCCGAACCATTCTGTGATTCTGTGAAATCCTATAAACTTTTTGAGTCTTGGTTAGGTCACCTTCCATAAAGAAGAGAGCTGCCTAGTATAAGCAGTATTGTCACTCCCGAGGTGCTCTCAAACTATTCACTCTGAATTATTATTCCGTAAGTATCCAAAAATATCCAATTTACCAAAGCCATTTTATTGAGTGTTATTGTCACCTTCAAGCCCAACAAGGCTACAGCTTGAGACAGGATCTTTCCAAGTTCTAATTTTTTTCGCCCTTTTTTAACTTTAAATCAGTATAATAGTGTAAGCCACTCCAAATGTAACTGTATGTCCTGTGCAAAAGTCCTTCTGTGTACATACTAACTGCCACTGCAGGAATGCAGGCCCTCTGCAGAATGTTAACTTTTTCTAGAAAAAGGTATGAACTACATATAAAAACTTTTATATATTCTTGGATCACTACCAATGAACTATTCTATGATTCTCTGAAGCAAAACATTTTAGAAGTTATTTTGTTATATGACTAACTGCAGCTACGAAGACAGCAGCGTAGTTCACGTCAGAGTTCCCTGTTGACGAGCAGCAAGTTCAGATACATCTAACTTACATAGTGTAGACAGGTTGCCAGACTTCATTTTTGTCTGAAACAGGCTTTTTTTCTTTCCTTTTTTACTACTTCCTCTTCCAAATTAAAATCAACAAGCATAAGAGTCAGCGCTTTCTTACTGCAGTTTGATTATCCAACAGCCATAGAAATTCCACACGAATCCCACTCCCTCCCTCCTCATCCCAGACAAGTAAATGTTTAAACAGCAGTATTTGCCAATTAATTGGACATTCTAATTGAGACTACTTGAGCATAAACTGCATTCCAAAACAACTCTTTTTTTTTTAACCTCTTAGTTGAGATTAATGAAACATCAGTAATACTTCATGTACTTCAGACAAATATTAAACACCAAAAAATGGAGGTCTGGTACTAGATGTAGCCATTTCCTCTGACAGTATTGCAATTAAAAAACTGAATAACTGACTGCAAGGAAAAACCCACCCCAGCTGCCACATCTCATAAATAATAACATCTCAGTTGTCATCAAGAGAAACTTTTTCACCCAAATACTTTTATCTCTGACTTAAAGCAATTTACTTACCTTGTGTCTGCATTTAAGTACAACGCCATAGGCTCCTGAAACAAAGAAGATAAGAGATAAACCATCTCAAAGCAGAAAAAGAGCAGCAAGATACAACAGTCCTCAGTCATCTCCTGGATACAGAAATAATATTGTTCCCAGTATTACTATCCAGAACTTGCACATACAGGTACTGTACTAAATTTCTGTTCACTGAAACAATTTTATAAAAACTGCTTGGAAGGAAATGGATTTTAAAGCTCTGAAATTATTTTTGCTTAAATATACTTGCAGAGAAGTTTGATAAATTGCATCTCCCCAGTATCACTGAAAAGAAATTAATGTAGTAAACTTAAAAAAACCCCACAAAACACAAAAGACCCCGAAACCCTCAAAACGGACATATTTATCTTCCTTTTCTTTCATCTTCCAAACTTCTCCTTCCATCTGAGAATGGAACTAGAAGGAGCTGTAGAGAATAAACTGATGTTTCTTAAGATCCACATACAAGCAGTATTTTGCAAATGAAAACTTACTACCATCAAGAGGACGAAGTCAAATCTCTATAAAATTCTAATCAATTTTTTATTAAGGTACTACTTACCTTCACCTACAACCCCAAGGATCTCAAATTTATTCATCACATTACCAATGTTAGGAATCTTCATCAAGACAAATTCCTCTTACGATGAGAGCCACAAAACATGGCACAATACAGAGCGTCTGAAGATTTTGCAAAAGGCAATTGTGAAAAGGCTCTTGGACAAAAAAATTCCACCTTGATCAACCAGACTTCTCACACCCTTTCTTAATTTCTAGGCAGTCAGTAGCTTCCTGGGGAAAGAAAAAAAATAATGTAATCAGTACTTTGTTTTATTTCAGTAAGAGAGAGCAGCATTGCCTCACAATTGTAACAGACAATTAATTTACTTCTACATTTTATGATCAAGACAGCTTAGCAGCACATATAGTGGACGGAACCTATTGAGAACATATATTTGACAGAACAGCTGGCCTTGTAAACCCATATTTAAGATGTCTTTTTCAATCATAACTAAATTATATGAAGTTATTTTCTACAGGACAGAAGCAAACAAAAATGTTGACAGGAACTACCCCAGTGAGCAAAAATACACCTGTAATTATTTATGTTCTCAGCTTGGTGTATGTTGACAGCTAGGTATAAAAACAAATTGTGTTTAGTCAATTTATTTGTCCACTGTAATGACAGAAAGGATAAGGTAGAAAGAACACTAAACAATAGGAAATATTCTTCTACTATTTTCTGTGATTGTTTAAAAAAATAAAGGAAATTATTTGCTAGACTGGCTAGCAATCAGATTTAGAAAATTATTTCCCTATTTCCATTATCAGCTTATTTAATGGAAATAGAATAAACAGAAAAAAACCCAAACCATTTTCAAAGGGTTTTTTCCATGTTTCCCAAACATTGAAGTAATTTGTCAAATCAAGCAACTATACACAGGGGAAAGAACAAAGTTTTTTGCGTCTGTCTGTTTTATCTCTCCTATAATCTTAGGAGTCTGATAAACTAAACACACCGAAGTTTGGTTTTTTTTTTTTTAATTCAGACTGCACTTTTCCCCCTAATATTAAAGGCATAGATCCCATATTCAAAAATGGGAAAAAGCTTCACCATGAATCGCAAATATGTAATTTCCACAGTTCAGTGCTTCAAGAATAGGACTACTCTTGAGGAACAAGATGGCATGATAGAAGTGAATTCATTTAATTGGCTTACGTGTAATGGCTGAGTGTGACCTAATGATGCTGGGTTCAGCTCACACAAATGGGAAGTCGCATTGCTATTTCACTATAAGCTAGGGGTGCTGGCTAAAAGCCCTCTGTTGATCAAGTCACACATTAACAAAAGGGACAACTCAAGGGTGGAGGGAAATTACAATGACACTAGCCTCAGAAGGACATAAGGAAATAATTTGGGGGAGTGGGGGTTGTTATTTTAGAAGCAATTTCAGAGTTAATCAACCACAGTATTTGGGAAACAAACTTTGAAAATAAAGCAGTGACTTCCGAATTAAAGGAGTAGTTAGTGGCTTTTTTTGTTTGGGGTTTGGTTTGGTTTGAGTTTTTTTTGGGTTTTTTTTTTTTGGTTTTTTTTTTTTGGTTTTTTTTTTTTGGTTTTTTAAATAAGTTTCCCACTCAATCCATTATTTCAGTAGTTTAATTTAGTGTTTTAATAAATTAATTTTTTCTTGACTTGTGAATTGTATAAAATACCCTTTCCTTTCCCTTCCATATACTATCCTCCTATCTTATTTGGCACTTCCTTCTCACAAAAGCCTTTGTGCTGTTTGTCCAGGCTTTGAACTAAGAAATGGGCTCCTGGAAAAGCAGCTGCACCCATCAGCATGAGAACAGAGCCCGCACTAAGCTGCTTCGGCTTTCTACTGAAACAGGCCGGTGCCAGGCACCCAGGCGCAGCTGGCTGTCCCCACACTGCAGCCGAGTCACAGGAATACCACTACGAAGACCTTGAAAGAACTGTTAATGCCGTAACATAAACAAGACACAAGAAAACAAGTCAGCCATGTTCAGAACAGCAAAACTACTTGCAGGAAAGAGAGGAACAGTCAGAAAACATATATTCTGTTTTCCATTAGCACTATTCAATAACATCACCAAATACGTTACTTCAGTTTCCAGCATTATTCATTGACAAGTGTTTCTAGAAATTAGTTTGTGAGAACATTCTTTACTTATCTACTAATGTTATTAGCATACATCGTCTTTCTGCCTTACAGTGTACACAATACTTTTTGGATCTATGGCAAAACACTGAAGAAGCTTATGAGATGATGTATCAAAAACTCAACAAAAAATTTAGATGCAGTTTCTTCTTTCCCTCATTCATAACTTCTAAATTTCCTCATATTCTTAAAGCTATATAGGCCTGCAGCTTGTGATCCACTATTTTTATTTTTCTATTTTTAAGACTTCTGCAAGTGTATTCAGTACATATCCTATTTTTTAATTGGGATATAAAAGTTAGATTTGCAAGCAGCTGATCTTCCTTTCCAAAATTCAGTGCTACATATCATCTTCTCCCCAGTAACCAAGCAGTCTCCCTTTTCACTTCATTAAAAGTAAGAGCCAATTAAAATAAGAAAGCTGATCTGCTTGTTACACTGGTGCTCCTGGACTCATGGCACCTAGAGCAGCACCTCAGATGTAATTCCCTAGAGGTAAAAGCCTGTCAACTTGTCGATGTTCATTCATCATCAGTGATACACTTCGGCTGGCACAAAGAAACATATAAATCAGCTTCTCGAATTGTCCCCAAAGCGTATCATGACTGACAGCAAAGGTAATATAGATGCACATGTAAAGGGACTCCCAAAAGAAAACTGCACTTGAGTGACCCATCTCTCCTGCGCTAGCTCCAGAGTCATCTTTGTGCACAACTCTGCTGAAAGCACTTTATGAGAACCTAATCTTGAAATGAAAAGGAGAGCTAAAAGACAACAAGCGGCATGCAGCAGTAGTATGGATTCATACCCAAATACTTTTTGTCCAGCTCTTTTGCCATACCTCCTCAAGCAGGGTGCTAATTCAAATTAGTTCTCTCCTGCAACGTAGTGAACTCAGACTAGCTAGACCCATCTAATCCCCAGACAAGATGTATGTACTTGTTGGAGATCTTTGCCTTCAAAAGCTCCTGAAAGATTGAAAAGAAACTGCTAAAAATACTTGCTCAGTGACAGCACCCACTGAACTTTCTGGAATTTTTCTGCTTTTCAAAAGGCACTGGCCTTATTAAGACTGTTTTTAAAATCACTGATTCTTGCAGGTAATCTGGTGACATGAACTCAAATTCCATAAATGACAGAATCTTGTCAATGGCAGAGTAAGTGACTGTAACAATAAAAATAAATTAAAAAAAAAAATCTAGAAGTTTTAACCAAAAAAGTAATTTCAAGAAAGTTATCCATAGCAAGAATTATATTATTCTGTAACTTAGTGAAAACAAGCTGGATTCTTTCAAGCTGAACACTGGAAATAGCAAGGAAAACCTTATTAATAGCAACCACAATTTTGTTCTTTGCACTGAGCACCTTATAGGTCTTTTTAATAAGTTGCCTGCTGGCTAGAATGATAACCCTTGCAGAAGTGGAAATAAGGCCATTCTTTACCTTTCAAAGGTTCTCAGTAGGGAAAGAGCGCTCATTCTCCTAATATCCCTTTCTGCGGCAGCCAGATTCACAGAACATCAACAACTTATGAATTAAATGAACAGATCTCCAAGATGGTCACAATGTTACCATGGCATTCTACAAAACGCAGAGCCAATTCAGCAAAAGAAAACATCATGAAATGAACAAGAACGAACTAGTTTCACTTAATATAGAATTAAAACAGTGTGAGATTTTAATACAAATGTAATTGTTTTGCAATAGCACATAAAGCTTATACGTAAGAACCAAAAGAGTATAAACATTCCAGAAATGAACATACAGACGAATACAACACTATGGCACCTGATCATTTGCATTTAAATTAAAACAATGGGGGAAGTCCCTAGCTCCTTCCCAATTTCTTTTCCCTGCATGACCATTAAGAATTCTAGAGCATCACCCAAAAGCATCCAACTTAACCACTCACTCCAAGGCCTCAATCCTACATAAAAATCCTATTCATTATTTTGCAATTGTCAATAGCTCGGGGGAAAGCTATTCCCCACCCCGGCCCAGGGAGGGGGGAAAGCACTTTTTACATAGTTAGATTGTAGTAGGGACATGTAGTGAGAATTATAAAACACTTGAGGTAGACATTTGTTTTCACAAAATGTGGAGAAATAAAACTCCATTCTAGAAATATACAGTTAGATTTGTGTATCAGTATATCGCATACCAAGTACACAGTTCATTTCATATATCAAGACAGAAAGAGTACAATCTGCACTCTGCTGAAGCCAGTTACACACTTCTAATTGACTTCAAAGTCATCCATTAGCTTTCAAATAAGCGTCTTGCCAGTAGGTAATATACCCCTCTTGCTCTCCTAAAACAAGAAGTAAATTTAATCTCTTTGTTTAATATTTTTACTTACGGAGAAGACACAACCAAGAATTTCTAGAAGCTGGGTACGTTTTCATCTGTTCACTAACAAAACAGCAGGTCAGTAAACAGATGTAAAGAACTTACACCCTATAAGTATCTGACTTTGATGGTTATGCATTAATCCAAATCCTGGCACATCTTCTGTCTTGCAAGGTACACACATGAAAGGAAACATTAACCACCTCTATTAGTCACGATGTATCACTACTACAGCATCTTTCCTTCTCCCCCCCTTTATATGTGCAGTTCTATTCCAGGAAAACCCTAGTTAGAGCCACAAGCACCTGATTCAGTTTTATAGCAGAATATACAAGTGACAGGGTTAAGAAAACAGATGGAGAAATTTTTCTGGATTTATTGATATATCTGGAATATTGATATATTCCAGAAGAACGCACCAGGAGTATTATGAGGAATGACAAATTAGGAAGAACGAATTCAGTATTTGAACAGCTGTGAGGAAGAAGCTAGTAGTAATATTCTGACTTTAACAATGGAGAGAAAAAAAAATACAATCATATTGCTAGTGAAGTTTTGTGAGTCTCACTCCTGCACTTGGAAAAAAGCTACCACTTGCTGTTTTTCCATTTTATGGGAGGACAGTAGAACTTCTAACAGGACAGGGTTCTCGAGGAAGAGCCATCAAGATTTCATAATATGAAGAAACCGATAACGTGGAAGTTGAAAGAAGAAAAAGCTGAAGAAGAGATAAAAAGCAACAAGAACTTGCAATTAAGCAAGCCATTTTTTCAAACTCTAAGCTTCAATCTATCCTCCTCTGCTCATAAAAAAAAATAAATTAGGAATGAAAAGAACAGCTGGTGAAAATAAATACAAAATTTAGAAAACTGTCAAACTTGAACAAATTCTGTAAAAGCAAAACACCAAGGTTGCTCACACAAGCTCACAGGTTTTAAAATTCAGCTCCAGTAAACTTTATTGACATTGCTAATATCATCATTGAAACTTGACTTCCCTGTTGCTGGGTTTTGGAGTTGTTTTCCCTCTCCCGCCCCAGCCCCAATAGCTGTTGATATGAAACTTGGAAACTCATCTGAATGACTTATATATCAAGGGAAGTTATTGTCACATAACTGGCCTAAAAAGGAAGCATGCCTCCGTGGCAGCAGGGCCAGGGGTGTGGGCAGGAAGAACCTGAACAAAGTTCCCATCCTGCAGCAAGCACATAACTAGAAAAAGGGTTGAATCAGCTCCAACTATTAAAGATACCTATTTGGTTAAATTCCTAAAGGAAAACTGAGCTTGAATACCAGGGCACCAATAACAAATTGGTTTGTTTTATCTTGTTCTGCGAGTGCTCTTCCTTTTGTATGCAAGTACAGATTCAAAAATAAATTCAGCTCATCCTGGATATATGAACTAAATTCACTTCTCAAGAGTTAAAACGCAGGATTTATGAGCTTCTCTAACAGCTGTGGCCAACTCAAAAAGAGTGGGTGCTTAGCAGGATGCTTCTAAGACCATAGTGACAAATGAGCAGACTGATAATCAAAGCGTTGAGCACAAAAGCAGCTCCCATGAGTCATAACAGAAGGACAGGAAAGACAATTTTGCTTCCATTTTAGTCTTCCTCTCTGATAAGAACCTTAACAAATATGTCTATTGTGGGTGTGACAGCTTCTTACGCAGTTTATGCTGGTCCTTACGCATGCTGGGTGGTCTTCACCATACCTGCAGCAGCTCTAAGAAAAACAACCAGTGTTTAGAGGATAACACTTAACAGCAACCTATTAAATCCAAAGCCTTTCCAGTTTCATCTGGCACAAGGAGCCCGACACTTACGCATTCACTTCCATCAAACAGAAGTACCCAACATTTATAGTTGAAGTAAAAGCACACTTCTGCTTACCATTAGGCAAAGATGAACAAGGCAGAAAAAGTAATTTTTTTTAGATAAAAGAAGGTCTTATTTCATAACAGAGTATCTTCCTGTGGAAGAAGCTAGTATTTCTTTATCTGACACAATATTTGTAGTGGCTCCTTAGAAGCTGGGTCTTTCATTTTAATCTTTCCTTCTCTCTTCTCTGAACACCAGTCTCCAGTAATATGCTATATTCATTTGTCATGCTTACTATTTAGTCCCGTATTATCTTTGACGATCTGCCACGGACTTCAAATCCCCAGGCTATAAAATAATATTACAGGCATAGCTTTTTCATTTTTAATAATTACCAAAAAAGGCTACTATTTTCAAAGAGTTACACATTAGGATTCTCTTTGTGACTCAATTCCCAAATTTGTGTTTGAAGATTCGTGCTTAAAAGAAAAAAAAAAAAAGAAAAACATGTTGAGCATAAAAGTCTTCCTCCTTTACCACCCAAAAAAGAAAAAAAAAAAAAGAACGTATCCAAAGTCTTGAGCAGTGGGACTGAGTTCCTGTCCAAGAAAAGTACAATATATTATCTTTCAGGGAATATGTTAGAAGCACTGAGCAGCCAGTCAACTGAAGGACTGCTCTAAAGTTTGAGCTCAGCAGGGTATCTGTGGAAAGAAAGGGCCTCTTGAGTTCTTCCATCATGCTCTCTGGTTTGTCTGTTCTCTGGCAGCCTACTGTCAAAAAGCACGCTGCCCGGCTCCTCTCCACACTGGCAGCAACCACTAACTGTGCACCAGCAATCCTTTGCCACCATGCAGTCAGCAGACAAAACAACAGATGCGGAAGACCTGGCCAGTTCGGAATGCATCAGAGGACTTCATTTCTAACTGGATCAGCCAGCAAATCTTTCATACGTGCACATACAAAGCATACTGGCGGTTTAAAAAGACTGTCTCCTAACAAAAAAAGACCAAAATTCTTCTAATCTGAAAAACTTTCTCCCTCCTACCAACCCAGTTTTGTCTTCATTGTTCCTTGTTCTAAAAATAACTCCCATTCACATTCACTAGTCAGATGTTCCTCTCTGCACTGGCTTTGGCTGGGATGGAGCTTTCTCATAAGAGAACAGAAAAGCAAAGGTGAATATGAAGTATTTATAAATAGCAAATGAATGCTGAAACTATGTTCTGTGGGCATTCTAATGCAGATCAAAATAACCACAATGACTACTCTTCCTTGTAATCTTCAAGTATATCATTAAATACAGATTACTAGTTCACTATCTGAAGGAGAAAAAAAAAAAAACAAACCGCAAGAAATCAGTTTTTCCTTTGAAAGGACATACCAAAGATATGGAACAAACCTAAAAATATTAAGGGGAGAGGCCCCTCCCAATTTAATACTAAATTAATAAGAAAATACAATACATGTAAACGAACAGAATTATATTCTAATTACACTATAAAAATTACTCATAATTTCTTCTTGATGCATTTTTCAGGCAAACAGAGGCATTGTATTTAAATAATAGTGATCCACCTTTTACAAGATTAACCTTGGAAAGAATGCCATCAAAAGTTTTCAGTAAAGGACTAAAAGAAGCTGCTCAATTACTAACTATCCTAACACCCAAAGACAGGTCATTTCAAGAATAAATTCACTTAGTATGCAAGCACATGTGCAGGAAGCGTATTTAAAGAAACAACTCAAAGGCTTTTCATTACTGGTTCTTCTTTCACGAAAGCCATCACAAGTGATTCAACCACATGGTGGGCAAACGTTGTACAATGGAGTTTTTCTGGGTAGAGTGTTGGGGTTTTTTTTTTGCTTGGGTTTGCATTTTTTTTTTCCTTTATTAGAAAAAGACTCTAACTCCACCAACCTCAAAGCAGCTTACTTCAAAAAACCCAAAAGAAATTGAAACCTATAGAAACATCTCTCCATACGAAGTTTTATCTGAATTTGAAGATAATGCTATTATTTCAATGTGTGAAAGTCTACTACAAGACATTTGCTCCAATTTTATAGATTTCAGAGGTAACAGTGAGTATAATTAATGCTGAAAATATTTGAATGTGCTTATTTTATTACTTAATAGTTGGGGGGTTTTATTGACATCTCTTATCAGATTAACTGAGCACTAACCATGTTTAAATAAAAGGTGAGTTTTGCCACGCTTTCCAGTTGAAAAACCTGTTAAACTTACAAAAGTGAATAAATCAATTAAGTGAAACCCAAGTCAAGAAGACTAATCTCCAAAGTGGCTCAGACTGCATTAAGACCTTATGACCATTACAATAATGGTCAGTAGAGAGATTCACATTCCGGATAAAGGAAAAAAAAAAATCCCAACAATTCCTCTCAATTAACATAAGCTTCCTTGAAACAGAGGATGAAAACTTTGAGTCTTCTGGAATGCAGCACCACAGAAACTGCAGCAGCACCAATGTATCAGGTACCAAGGGCAATTCTAGCAAGAACCTTAAACTGAAAACCCTGAAATAAACTTTGTGTTCAGTGGAAATCCACTGCAAGGAAAGTAAAGCAACAGAGCAATCAACTCGTGCTGTTATGACAGATGCCCTCATGCTGAACCACCTGGAACACCTTCAGGTAGGAAGACTTCAGTCTGCTATGTAAATTACTGCAAACATATTTGTAAGATATATTAAGGTGACCAAGTCGATTTGCAAAACATGTAAACGTTTTCCAGTGAAGAAAAAACTAAAAGAGGGTAGATTTAGATTAGACAGAAGGAAGAAATTTTTTACGCTGAGAGTGGTGGAACAGTGTCACAGGTTGTCCAGAGAGGTGGTAGATGCCTCATCCCTGGAAACATTCAAGGTCAGGTTGGACGGGGCTCTGAGCAACCTGATCTAGTTGAAGATGTCCCTGCTCACTGCAGCGGGGTTGGACTGGGTGACCTTTGAAGGTCCCTTCCAACCCAAACTATTCTATGAAAAAAAAAAAAACAAACCAGAAACAAACCCACAAATTTAATTTAATTTAGTGACCTCATCTAAAAGCAGCAAAAATCAACTTGAAAATAGAGTCAGGCAAAAGCAATAAAGACCAGAATATTATCTTTTGCATAAGATCATATGCTCATCTCCACCACTAACTGCATCAGTGAATGGATACTAATGAAGAGTTCATCTGTATACAAGAAAAAATACGCTGGAAGCAACATTTATTCATATTCAGTCATGTACCATTTGTTTTACCTAAACACAAAATTTAAGTTCTATTGAAATTATAGTGAAACTGGGTGGTAGTAAGGAAAACAGGCTGTTGTGATTTTTATCTGCTTTTGAATATTTGTACTCAAAAATCTCTTCAATGATCAAAAGATGCGCTTTCATCCCATACAGCATGAAATAAAACTACTACAATCAGGTTAGTTCAGAGCTTGGCAGCTTAAAAATTATAAAGTCTAATGGTTGTGTATTTAAAACAAATTTTTTTTCCCCCTTCCCAGAAAGAAACAAGCGAGCCACCACTGTGTTTGAAATTGCAAAGTTGCAAGTGAACTCCAGGTTGGAAGACACATACTTGTATTAGTTCGTTATAATGAAGGGGGCAGTTCCGCTACAAGGAAATCAGTAGAAGAACTACATTCAATAAAGATGAAAGGAAACTGAGGATCTAGTAACATAATTATAAAGGCTAACAGTCTGCCATCCTGTGCATACTATTCGAGGATTCAGGTGGATCACAGCAAGGCTGAATGGGAACCCTGCAACCAGGCTTGGAGCACTGGAGAGACTTAAAAGAGACAGTTTGAGAAAACTACTGAAATTCATATAATACTTCCCTCTGTGTATCCTTTCCCCTTACACTATGAGTTTAAGCTATAGTGGAAAAGTAATTTTCCATTTCTAAACTTGTATCTCTAATGCTATATTAGAACAGATGAGGTTCTAATTGTTATTTTATTTCTCACACTTAAAAGAGTCCAAATCCCCTATTATGAAACTTAATTGCAAAGACTTTTAATCACTTACTATGTTCACTTCTCCTCTCCTGTTTATTTCAACTGCTAGGTGCATTCTAGGATCTTGTCTTTAACTAGATGTTAAGGAAACTTAAGGAAACTTTTTTTGCTATGTTGAAGGCCTCTGGGTGTTGTTATAAAATAAGTTAAAAAGACGTAATGTTGTAATGTTTGAAACCATGCTATGGTACCGGTTCTGTTACCAAAGACAGGCCTCTGCTTTGTTTCTAAAATAATTGTTTCTTACTAACCTTCTTACTGTATGAGAAGATAGCTAATTACTGACCTTCTTACTGTGTAGAAGTATTCACTGAGCTGATGTTACAGATAGTGATAATGAGGAGACAACCAGAAGTAGCTCATCATCAAGGATGGAATAACAAGAAGTAGTTAATCACTTCAAGGCTCTTCTGTATGTCAAGTATGTGCTCCTATACCAATTAGGAGAGAGTTATGGCTACTTCAAAGAACATCCTCAAGAAGTTGGAAAGCTTACAGCCAACTGTTACTGTCCTGAGATGACTCAATACCTTAAAAGGATAATGTGAGGAAGGGTCTCCTTACCCAAACAACCACCGAGACAGTCACGCTTGCGCAGAAGTGTTTTGCCGATGCAGCAAAATTGGATACGCATATGCAAAAAGCCTATTCGGTCATCCTAATGAATATGTAAGTCTAGGTGGAGTTATGTATTAGATAGGCGGAATAATGAGAATATTTTGTGTATAAATAATGAGTGAATATCCCCGGTAAGGTGTGCTAGATTTGTGGGTTTTCCCCCTAGCACCTGATGTCAAATAAAGCAATATCTCCTCTCTAAACTACTTTTGGTTTCGAGGGCTTTTATTTCAGGTAACAGTTCTTTGCATGAACAGAATTGCTGTGGTAAAATATGAGTCTTGAGGTAAATTAAAGTCTCTCCAGATGACTCAGGAAAAAACTTCAAAAACATTAGGAGGCAATTTGATTCATCTCTGGAAACAGGATGTGGTAATAATTGTTTTTAATAATAAACAACCCTGTTTCAATGCCAGCACCCACAATGACTTTAAAAAAATAAAATCAAGTAATAGTTTCTCTTGCAATTTCAGCCTAGTGGCTTCCATTTAATAGTTAAAAGAAAAGATACTTTAAATCTCACATAACATCAAAATTATCCTCATAACTAAAGTATGAATGTTCAGCCAAACTTCCTTAACACACATGCAGCCTGTACTTGTTCTATACCTGCATCCACCACCATCAATATACTGCCACAACACACATACCGAACCAACTGTGCCTAACTAGTATTTTTGTCAAAAAGTTTAGTATTTAAAATAAAAGCCCAATGAAAGAATGCCACAGCTGTAGTCACCATTATTATTCTGGCAAAACCACCTCTGAACTTAAATAGAAGAGTTTTCCACTGAAAGGCATGAGCTACCTCAAAAAAAAAAAAAAAAAAAAAAAAAAAAAACCCAAAAAAAAAAAAAAAAAAAAAAAAAAAAAAAAAGACCAGTATTTACAATTTAGTCACTATAATCTAAAGCGAAGAAACATCCAGATTAGGTGGTTATGTATCAATGGAAAAATATTTAAACATAAATAGGAAGCAGCAGGTGTGTAGCCTTTCTCCCAGGCAGACTGTTTCACAAGTGCCCATAATGCTTCTCTCCAGTATGCTGACAGCTTCTTGCATGGGAGATTCCCATGGCAATAAAAGCATGTCTGGATATGTAAGTGACCCAAAAGAGGACCTGAAAAACAGGTCTTGAAAAAAGAGAGATGCATCTAAACAGTAAACAATGTTGGCAGGCCTACCAAAGGAAAGGTAATAAAAAAGCTCATAATCGTGATTTTCATTCTTCATGCATTTCTCTGTCCTTTGAGCCTTTTAAGTTTAATTACAGAGTGGAGAGGGAAAAAAGAGGGAAGGCAATGCCCCTGGCAAAGGGCAGGAAGGGTGGCTGAGGAAGGGAAGGGAAGCTACTCCAGAGAATCACAGAAGACAACAGTGAAAGGCTGGCATACGGGGAAGTTCTGGAATGAGAGAAAAGAGGGAAACAAAAATCTCAGATCATCCTTCAGGCATGAGCAATGCGCTCATTGTGAGATTTGAGATTTATATTAGCTTACAAAAAAAAATACAGACTCACAGCACCCAAAAGTCGGTATTTGCATAACTGACTTTCCTGTTTCTAATATATCTAGCTACTTCTTGAATGAATACTCCTGTAACATTAAGGGAAATAAAAATAATTTGGGAGATCTGAATACAAAAGTCTACTCCCAGCAAGACATTATTATTTATTTCCCGTAAAAGTAAAAAACCTAAGAAAATATGGGTTGGCAACAGTACAGGGCATACCACGTCTCAGAGGATTAAGAAGAACTTCCCGAAGTTCAGTTATACCTAGCGACAGAGGCTGCTGGGGAGCTTCCGAGGTGAAAGACTCTTCAAGTTAAAAAGATGAAACAGCTGACTTACTTGCAGTAAGCAAGTTTTAGAAAACTGTATACATATAATGACAGGCCTAAATATTGGTCAAGAAACCACAAGTGAATAGGCGCGTATCGAGACATTTCATCATCCACCACCGGCAGTAATCACAAAGCAGCCGCACACTCACCCCATGCCTCACCCAGCGCACACAGCCAATGAAGCCACTGCCCAACAGGTAGGGAGACAACACGCAAGATGACGGTTTTAACTGCACTGTATTACTTCTTTTCACTAACATTCTCTTCGTGCTTTTCTAACATTGGAAGAGTAATCTCCACTTTTCTTTGTAACTCAGGTAGAATGGGGGATACGCTATTTACTCAACCAAAAAGTCAGAAATAATTCTTGTAATCTTCTTTGGATTAGATCACTTTCCTGCTGAGACTGCATACTAAATAAATTTAAATGCAAGTTTAACACTTATGCCTCCTGTGGTGCTAGATACACATTTCCTATGCCTATCTACTCGTATTTCAAAAAACTCCAACCAAACCAAACCCAACCCACCAAAACACTGATTTACGGAGCTGAATACCTACTGCTAGAGAGACATTTTGGTAATGTATAGGAGACATCCCCCCCATCCTCAACAAACAGAACTAAAAGACAATGAAGTAATGTAAGCTCCATCCTGAGCTGGAATTTCAAACATGGATGTTAAATGCATTTCATAGTCTATTTGCATCCAATTTTCAACCCATCAAAAGACATCGTAGTTTGGAATAACTCAATTTCACTGCTTGCATGCTCAGATTTTTTTAAAAAGCAAAATACTTTCAAAACAATTTGCACAACAGCATTTTTCAACAAATCACAGCTAAAGTGTTCTTTTCCCACTGCAAGATATTTACTAGACTGCAGTAATCCTCTGAGCACTTTTAAAGCTTGAAACACACCTTCTCTTGAATGTTATGAGTCAGTTTTAATGACAGTGTTATGTTCTATTGCTCTGTAGCTTATGCAAGAGAATGAATTTGCATTAAGTACCCAACTTTAGAAGCCACCTTCTCTTCTCCATTGTTAACACTGAATAATGGTAAAAAATAGGCTATATGCCCCGCATGCTTTCTTATTGTTTTAAAAGAATAAATTTAATTAGCAGCCTGTAATGTAAAATGGATATGAAATTTGCTATTGTCACCTTATGGATATCTTCTATTTTTTTTTTGCAGAAAGTCAGTATACAGAAAAAATACGAAGAGTAACAACCGTTTCATATTCAGTAAGATTTCAACATTTTAGTCAAGTGTTACCTGATTAGTGTTATTCTTCTCCCTTACCCTGCTTGCAGAAGAATTTACAACAATACCTTTAAAGTGACTTCATTTGGAAGAAAACTAATAGTTCACAAGAAAGAGGATAGAACAGCCCAACATGCTAATTCGGGGGGTGTGGGGGGGAAGAAAAAAGAGGGAGTACAAATTATCAACTGGTTTATAGATTAACTTTTGAAGACTGTCACTGCTGTCATTGGGGGGAGTATGCAATAGCTTTGTCTTTTTCAAGAAATTCAACAAGAAAAAGTTATAACGCAACATTTCTTGCCATCATTGCCATCATGGGTCTTTTAGTCCAATATTCCAATCCAAATATGCTTTTCTTTCATTTGCTTTGCCCCCTCATTTAAAATCCCCCAAGCTCCCCATCTCCCTAGACAGTACATTATACTCACGTTGGGGCATTTGGTTTTTTTGATTGAAAACATGATTACACTTCGCTCAGCTTAACATAAATGAGGGGTTAGCCAATTTGTTCCTAGAAGTATGACTAGCAAATTTTGTAACTGGTTCTCATGCAAACCAACAGCCAAAACCCCTCGCAAATACACCCACAAGTAACTATACAGACATACAAAGTTAATGTGTTTGGATTTTTTTTTATCTCTACATATATATTCAGACACAGAAAATGCACATGTACATACACCTATTTCTAATCATAGAATCATAGAATCACTCAGGTTGGAAAAGACCCTTGGGATCGTCAAGTCCAACCATCAACCCCACTCTACAGAGTTCTCCCCTACACCATATCCCCCAACACCACATCTAAACGACTCTTAAACACATTCAGGGATGGTGACTCCACCATCTCCCTGGGCAGCCTATTCCAGTGTCTGACCACTCCTTCTGTGAAGATTTTTTTTCTAATGTCCAGTCTAAACCTACCCTGTTGCAGCTTGAAGCCATTCCCTCTTCTTCTATTGCTAATTGCCTGTGAGAAGAGACCAGCACCAACCTCTCTACAATGTCCTTTCAAGCAGTTGTAGAGAATGATGAGGTCTCCCCTCAGTCTCCTCGTCCTCAAACTAAACAGTCCCAGCTCCCTCAATCGCTCTTCATAAGATTTATTCTCCAGGCCCTTCACCAGCTTCGTTGCCCTCCTCTGCACTCGCTCCAGCACCTCGATATCTCTCTTGTATTGGGGTGCCCAAAACTGGACACAATACTCAAGGTGTGGCCTCACCAGTGCTGAGTACAGGGGGACAATCACCTCCCTACTTCTGCTGGTCACACTATTTCTAATACAAGCCAGGATGCCATTGGCTTTCTTGGCCACCTGGGCACACTGCTGGCCCATGTTCAGCCGCTTGTCAATTAGCACCCCCAGGTCCTTTTCTGCCAGGCAGCTTTACAGCTCCACTTCCCCAAGCCTGTAGCGATGCATGGGGTTGTTGTGGTCCAAGTGCAGGACCCAGCACTTGGCCTTGTTGAAGCTCATACCGTTAGCGTTGGCCCATCGATCCAATCTATCCAAGTCTCTCTGTAGAGCCTCCCTATCCTCATGCAGATCAACACTCCCGCTTAACTTGGTGTCATCTGCGAACTTACTGATGATGCACTCTATGTCCTTATCGAGATCATCAATAAAGATGTTAAACAAATGGTCCTCCTTCCAGTAAATTTATTTTCTTAGAACTTAAGCTAAACGATCATATTTCTTTTCTTTATTGAAAATGAATATGAATAAATTGAATTACCTCTTCTACTCTGCCTTCTAGAAATGATTCATATATAAGCCAAAAGATTCCTCCAAATCAAAGCTTACTTTTTTAGCACTTTTAAACAGATCCTAAGTTGCCCAAGCAAGAAAGAGATAATTTATTTCATATTTTTAGTATAAGTTCACAAGTTGAACTCTACAGGAATGAAGGGAGGGTCTGATGGATATCTTCCTCCATGGTTGGAAGATCTGCTATAAAAGGCTAAGCCATTACAGTAACAAAGGACACGTATTCAGTCCACAAAAAGCACCAAGAAAACCAAGAGAAAACCAGATCCCACACACACCTGCGGACTGGAAGACTGATACAGACAACCATTTTCTGAAAGCTGTACATAGAAAACACTAATAAAGCAACACTTCTGACTGAAGAAACAATGCATTTACAAACCTGTAAACGTAGCTTCTTAAGAATTAACGAAGGAACTGCACCCGCATGAAGGTATAACAGATACTCAGATCACACCACGATCTGCTAGAATCTGAGTAGCAGGTAAGAGATTTGCCCAGTATATTGGAGAACAATATTCACTTTAATGAAGACAACTGTAAGGAAAATGTCAACTGTTTCCAGCACTAAAAGATGCAATTTCTCAAAATACAAAGTCTGTCATTACTGCCCTGAAATGTGAAAGCAGATTATACTGCCATTTTTTATTAATTTGCAATTAAAAACAGATGCAAAATCTAATACCATTCTCATCTTGTTTGGGGGTGTGAGGAGGAGGTATCAGCCCTCTTCTTTTACTTATGTAAAAGCAAGCCTTCTCCTGTTTTTTTCTTCCCTTAGAAGAACTTCTCCTTATAGTACTTGAATCTGCTCCAATAATAAGCTTTCAATTCACTTCAGAAATATATTATAGCTCCTGAAGTTCAATTAATTGGGAGTAAGGGGGGAGGGGGGGGGAGGAATCCATCAGCACATTTTCCAACAATTAGAGACTTGTTTCTTGGCAAGCTGAGAACTTGGCCAACTGAGAACTTAAATAATTTTGTACCCTTAGCTCCAGTGGTGTTGAAATGCAACGATCTTACTTCTAATTCATCTTGTAAGCAGCAGTAGGAGCTAAGTAACACTAGAAATAGAACATGTAATGTTGTTAACTTCAGGCATTCTGAAGCACGCGTTAACATATACACCCATCACACAAGAAAAAGGTTAGCAAAATACTTCATCCAAGGTTCACAGATTTTCATACTGCGAACAAAAGCAACTATTTTAAGTCTGCTGAAAGAGGTGCTGATGGGCCTTTTCTAAATAAGGTTAATTTGTCTTCAGTATATAGTTTTATTATTAAAAAAGGGAATGTCAAATGTCATTATTAGGAAGACAAATATATCTGCACCCAAAAACCTGAAGCAATGAGATTTTGCAATACTTCCTTTCAACAGTAGAAGATTTCTTATCTTCACCCATTTTTAAATGCACCATGCCATCAAAAATAGTTTGCATCCTCTTCTTTTGTAGGACAAAAGGGGAAATCCCTTCCCCAGACACACTCTACACAGGCAAGCTCTCCTCCAAGCTGTTTGTAAGCTTGTGTCTACTTCCTCAGCAAACATGCTGATATGAATGTTTAGTAAAAATAAAAAGGAGAAATAGTATTTAATCCCATTTTAAGCATCCAATTAAAGCGGCAAACCAGTAAATTTTCAAAGTTCAAGAATTTAAGAGTCTGTAAGCATAGGCATAATACAACACTTATTTTAGTTGTAACAGGGGTACACTTACGTGCCCACTAGGCAAATGTAATTCATACAAAACCCCAGATCTAATTTAATTCATGTCCTTTTAGCATCTGTTTGCCCGATTTAAATTTATCCAGCTTAGTTTATGTAAACTGTTTGGACACAGAATGTGCCAGCTTGAATTTGGCAAGGAAAACATACTTTTAATACATCAAGCTTGATTTATTTTCATTTCTAACCTAATTAGTTACAAATAAGTTTTATGATGGTAGATTTACACTAAACTAAAAATCAAGATTTTCCCCAATAACACTTATACAATACTTAAAGGTATCGAGAACATTTTACAGAAAATGTACTGCTAATAATCCAATTTATTCACATTGGAAGTCAAATCTGTCCAGTACTGAAAATACTCTTTATAGTAAGATTATGTAAACTACTTGGGAAAAGCCTACAAACCAAAGCCACCACAATATAAAACATCAGCCACTGGTGTTGTGTTCCAGTTCATTCACAGGCATAGAATTATAGCATTCACTGGCATAGAATTATAGCATTCACTATCCTCATTAGTAAGCTACCTACTGACAAGACTAAGGACCCCAGTACCCACCCTCCCCAAAGTTTACAACCGTGTTGATCTCAAAACACCATTTTTACTTCATTTTTTCTTGTAGATCTAATCCAAGTCAGTTTGAGGTAGTAACTATTTTTCATCCTCAAAAAAATCTTCTCAAAGAGTGTTACACCAACTTTGCACATAACTCAGCAAGAGACCACCGAGAACTGAAGAGCAAAGCACAGCTGTGTCGCTAGAGGCTCTAAGGTCTATTCAATTCCACACACAAATGAAGCCAAAGCCTTGCCAAGCCTTCAGTTAATACCAACCAATTAACTTTCACATAGCAACTCGAGACAACAGGAAATAAGAGCACAAGGCTCTAGTCCTCTCCACTGCCTTTTTCGCTAGACACCCAGGGTCTCGGTCCCAACATCCTAGTAGGGCTCTAACCTCCTGATCAAAAACGATTTGCTGCAGTAAGGAAAACCAACTTCAGACACCTAGCTCAGAGGAGCCATACAATCTTAATATTCCCCCAAGTAAGTTACTTTAAAGGTGAAATATAAACAGAGGTTTTGGTTGGTGGGAGTACAACAGTAGTAGAGTTTAACAGCACCTTTAGAGATACTGTCCAATCTAATCTCATGCCATTAGGGCACAACAGATAACGATCCATCATTTCAGTAAGATAGCCACACACATTTTCCCCACAGCAAATCAGGAAAGTCTTTCTAGTTCTGTGCACATGTAGATACAAGAAAAGGAAAGAGACCACATCAGAGAAATGTCAATCTGCCAAGGACATCTTCGCTAGGAGTAAAACAAGCTTCTATGCTCATGCTTATAACCACAATACTCAGCTTCAACCGCTCACCTGATCTGAAAAGAGTAGAAAACTCAGATAAGAGTTTTTACAGCTGGAAGGAAGGAATCAACATTTGCTAAAGGCCTGGCTTCCAGAAAAGCTACACCTACACTGAGTTTCTCTTTTAACAGGTAACTTAGGTCAGCTTGCCTTTCAACACTCATAGGTTATTTGGCATCAGTGTGTAAGCCAGCTGCACTCAAACGTACTACCTTAATTAAAAATGCTCACCTTTATAACATGTAATTTAATTCACTAATTTACTAACCAGTTTCTAAACAACCATAATTGAAGCTGCAAGTATCAGCTTTCATGTAATAAACTCTTGACACCACATAACTTGTCAGACAGTAGAAGCAAAGATGCAAGAAGCTCTAGATACATCAACCAAGTGTTACCAGCCAGAAACACACCACTTGTCATATATATACAGTATATATTTTTATATACACACGTATATATTTATAAAATATATATATACATACTATATAGTATACATAGTTATAAGGAAAAATAACAGGCAAGAAAATGTAAAGAAGCATTTGTCTCTGAGAATGTCTGCATGGCATACCAATAACCACACCCAGCCTGTGGAAAAAAAACTGGTTTCCAGAAGTGAGCAGCAGAGTTACGAAGAAGGAGGTGCACCAGATTAGAATCACAGAATAATTCTGACTGGAAGGGACCAGAGGAGATGCCTGGGCTGTTCTTGCTCAAAGCAGGACAGAGGCATTCAATCAGGTTGCTTAGGACTTAGTCTATAATCCTGATTAGGGTTGCAGAGCATTTCTAAAAAGACAAGCTAGAACAACATGACGACAGAAGTGCTTTGATTGCAGTACCTGAAGCAAAAAAAAAAAAAATAAATCCTGTACCACATTTACAGCCAAATCAGTAACAAGAAAACAGCCCACACAAAACCCAAACCAAATCAACAAATTTAAGAGTGCAAGGATGAACAGATAATTATCCAACAGCCCCAAGGGAGCTTCTGTATCAAACGTTCCTGTATTCACACATTTACATTTAACAAAAAGCTCATTCAGCTGATGAAAGTTTGTTGGTTTTTTGTTGCTTGGTAGTTTTTAATTGTTGGCACTATCTCCCAAATCACACCAACCTATTACAATATACCTATGCTAAGAAAACTGAAGTCTACCAAAGTACTTCTAAGTTTCATTGCATCTCCTCCTCTTAAAAGCTTCTCTAATGGCATTCAATTAGTCTCAAAAAATCTCTGAAGGAAAATCAAGTTTTTCTTCTCTGCAGTGAACTGAAATGGAATCTCATCTATTTTCTTTAGTGTTATTCTGGAGGATTAGCTTCTTTTTTGTACTCAGGTAAGACCTCAGCAGTCATCTGGGAACCCCTCCAAGCCTGCAAATCAAGATGCCGAAAGGAAAGATGCTTGTCAATCCCCAAAACTACCATTCTGAAAAGCCTTGTGCTTACTTACTTTCTCCTGTTTAAATGAGTTCAGTACACACAAACGCATTCCAGAAGGAGAAGCTAGTAGGGGCCAGAGGAGCTGAATAATCAAACAAGATCAACTGAGATTGTGGGATGCTTTCTCAGGTGTTCCCCCATTGCTAGCAAGTTTTCCATAGAATTCGCAGCTCAATCCATCTGAATAAACCACAACAGAAATGGATGACTGGAAATTCCGCACACAAGATTTTATAAAGCCTGTACTTTCTCCAGGCCCAAGAAAAATAATTTGCCTTTAGTATTTTCATGTTGTTCGATCCAAAAAAAGTAACATTTTTTAAGGTAGTATTTTTGTCTACTTGAATGAACTTTTAAGAATTGTGTTCTAAAATAACTTCATCAGTAGCCAGAACAATAACTGTAATGAGGGACTACAGTCAACCAAATTAAATAGGTACAGTAAGCAAAAGGCATTAACAAAGTTTCTTTTCAAGAGACAGATGATATTTCGCAAGACATATGGTATTTATTTTTAGACATTAGTCATACAATAATACTACTTATTTTATTTTTCTTGAAAATAGCACAGTATTTTACGTTGAGGTGTTTTGCTGATACTAGTTTTGCAGAGCTTAACATTTATTTTTGCTGTTACAAAAGGTTTGACTGTATTTTTCAAATCATTAACATACTGTACATGGAAAGCAGTATTCAGTATACATACAGGTATACAGTCCACATTTTAAAAAAGAAGTTTTCACAAAAAAAAGCAACACTGAATTCAAACACTGAAGGGAAAAAAACCACCATATGCAAACACATGCCATTTTTTGAGTATCTATTATCTTTTCAATCAAATCTCCCTAAAATCTCATTAAACATGAAATGTGTAACTGGCTTTGGATTGCTGTAATGACTGTCAGGCCAGTACACTGCAAGCAATAAGGTGTGAAATAATATCAGCAACTGATTCCATCTGGACTCCAATATACCCTTGTTGACTTCATCTAAGCAAGAAGTGTTCCAAGACCTTACAATTTTTAATATTCCAACTTCTTATGAGAAAGCATATGAAGGAACATATCCCCTACTGATTACTCCCCTCAGATTTCAATTTATGTGGGTTTTGATCAAATTTACACATTACTCTGCCAGTCATTTCAAAGATATTTCAAAGTCTATTTATTAGAATTAATTAGTATTAACTGTCAGTTAATGTAACACAGATTCTTCAGGTGAGGTTGTTTAAACATTGTCTACGTAAATTTGGTATAATTTATTTTCACATCTTCACCTTTGTTATTTCCCCTCCCCTTTCCTTAATGTATTTTCCAACTAAAGTACTTCAGGGTTCTACTATATGAAAACTTCCACATACCACCTAAAATAACCCACAGAACTACATTATCTATTCCTTCAAGGAAAAAAAAAAAAATCCCCACCTAAAAAGCCCTCATTCTGATTCAAGGAAGAAAATCTAACAAAAATTTATGAACCTTGCAGACATAGAAAACTAAGTTTGTTGGTTTGTAAAAGCAGTACTTGCAGGGGTCAGCCCACTCAGAGAGAAGATAACAGAAGTTGGCCAAGGCCTCATCATAAAACAGCCTCTACCATGGTAAGCCCAGCATGAGTTTGTAAGAGTAAAACACAATAATATTATTTTACGGTATTTGAGCAGGGATTTGTTTTTCCTTAGGTAAGTGTTATAGAAGCCTCTACAGTACACTAGGCTTTTTTTCTGAGTTTATAGAAGGTCACAAAATTGAAAAACAAAACTAATAAAAAGTGTCCACAAATATTTGCGAGATAATAGTAAAACATTTTAGGATACAATCAGATACTCAATTCTAGCTGCTACTGATCCATATAAAATTGTCAACAACTCCAAGTAGCCATAGTTGATCACAAGTCCCTATTTCTACCACTTCTACCCTCCAGGCTCAAAGCACACTTCTTCTACTATAGGTTTTTACACTAATTTATTTTATTTGTTTAATATAT
>VYZM01023489.1:10912-51738 GCA_013398915.1 Dromas ardeola
CATGTCAAATCACAGACTTCTTTACTTTCAGCAAATAGTTGGACTGAATTGTGGAAAGGAAAAGCAGAATTTTCCCATGTATTTTCTCTTATACTCCCTTGATTTATGCATTCAGGGATATCTTTTGGAATACTCTTTTTTCAGTTTCAGAAACTGATGCTAATTTTGGCAGCTGGTAAGATCTGCAGTGCATATGTGGAGCTCCAATAGACCGTCTTCTTTTACTTTTGCCTTGTGGGCTTTCTTTAGCTGTTACTGGTTATTCCTGTTCATTGGGAAACCCGTGACTCTCGATCCCTGTAAGAGGAGAATTCTAGGGGACCAAGACACCAGACAAATACAAAATTTCAGGAAGCATTTATTTGTTCTCAACTAATATGCTATCAATAGGTTTATAACTAAGAATCAGGCACTGATCAACTGTATTAGTCAAGCCTTAGGTATGTGATACTATGAGTTTCTTGCCGCATTGTTTGTCCTGATGGCTGCAGATTCTAGTCTCTGGGACTGAACTGGCTGGGCTCAACAGCACTTCACATTAGGAAGCCAAATTCATTTTCCCCAAGCTCCATTGCATCTCTCTGGTGTTTCTATATTGTTTTCCATGGGTCAAATCCCATCTGGTCCAAAGGATTATTTCCTCTTTTCATATGTGAGAACCAATCTGTTCTAGTTTGTTCAGATCGTTGGTACCTCTTGGGTGCAGGTTTATTCCGCTGTCTTCAGGCTGGTGTTATATGTAGACTTGTTGCTCGTCATCTGTCTCCTTTGTATAGTTTCAGGATGGGTGCTACTATTTTTATAAGAGTGCCAAGCGAACAACTGAGATAGAATTAAACCCTACATTACCAAAACAAAATATATATATTTTAAAGTAGTTAAAGGGTGGACGCAATAGGTGGTATAATCCAACAAAAAGATACACAGATCTCAGAAGGCATTCATAAGCTATTACTAACACAAACAATGCAACTAAAATGCAAGCCGAAGTCTTTTATATTTCTTTCTTATTCACTGTACTACTGTCAATTTTTAAAGATTTGGTTTAAAGAGAGATTCAGCTCCTGTTGTTATTTTTATTAATTATGAAGAGGGATCCAGATTCACAAATGCAAGTAGGTACATAAAATCCTTTGGAATCTGGGTCATTTATTGCCAGACATTACAGAAGCAGCATATGCCAATCATTTTCACTTAGTTGCCATCATTATTTGTTGTGATTTGAGGTACATATGCATGGTACCTGCTGGTAGCCAAACCACTGCAACTTGTCACATTAAACATAACAAATATGTTAAACATTTTTGCAGACAATAATGTGCAGAACTGTAATATTGATAATATTGATAAAAATATCAATTCAATATCTAGTCAAAATGTCACCTAATATTGTGAGCAATTATCATTTCTTTTATTTGCCATATGAAGAATTATGTGTAGTTTGATGAATTGTGGACCATGAGAAGGAAAAATGGAAAATTCACACTTTTCAATGTAAGAACTATATAGTATATATGTTACCTGCATAAATTACATTATTTACAGTAGGAGCACTCCAAAAGAAAGAAAATGTATATAAACAGAAGAAACTAATAACACTTTTTTCTTTTTTTTTTCTTCTTCCCCGCCTCTTGAACATACCTAATCACAGTATTCATATCAATATGGGGGAAAGAAAATGGAGGTTTTAAAGAGTGATATAGTCATGGGGCACATATCATCAGGTAATGTGAAACCCAACTATACCATGATTCTGGCAATTTATAAAGTCTGAAAATTGACTGCATCAATGAGGTAGGGTAAAAAGTAGAACGGTTGTGAAATGAGGAGGAATAGCCTGGTCTGTCCTGTCTTAAGGGAATGGCAGTCACAGAGAATGGGGGGTACTGCAGCCTCGAGTAATGGTGGTGCCACACTCTCAGCTCATCCTGTGGAGCCTGTTATTGACAGGCTAGCAGACTACCATATGCCTACATTTGAATTTGTCAAAAGAAATAGAAGTTGTCTTTGAAAGTCATCATTTCCTGCTGTTTCACTCTGTCTTTATATGTTCTGCTGTTTCCTTTCAAATACTGTCTTCTTGCTGCTTTTTCTTTCTAGGATTTCCTTCTGAATGTCTACAGCAGGCTACTAATTTTTAGTAGTAGTTCAATGGGAAATTGTGCTTTCAAGCAACAGTAGTTGTGGGGTTTTTTAAATAAAAATTGCTTACATTTAGATAATGAACTATATATCTTGCGTAGAATTTTTAAACCAAACAATGGACTGGACTGGAAAACTCCATCCTTTTGGTTAGCCATGTAGTTTCTATAGGAAGATTTTCAGTCTCTGTAATATGCATGACTTCTCCAGATAGGAAAAAAGTGGAAGAACCCATTTTAAACTCCTAACTGAGCTGAAGCAGAGCGGGTATACTCGCTCTCTGAAGCATGCCCTTTAAATTCATATCCCACTTACTGCAAACAAGCTTGTTGGGAATAAGTACAGTGGGCGTAGAGGAACTGTAGAGGAACTCCCAGAACAGTTCTTGGTTGTAATGCGCATGCAGTAAACCTGCTCAGCTCAGCTGGTCTTCAAGAGTGAACAGCAAGAACAAGCATAGTCCCGCAGGCACTTAAGTTAATGGAGTAACCTCCATTCTGAGTAAATAAATACTGACCGTTCCTTTTTACCAAGTGAAAATGATCACCAGCCAGCTCAGATGTGGTTGCATGGATTTTACCATTCCTACAGCTTTAAATGGAAATATTGAAAGCAAATATATACTTAATTTAACCATTCTGTGTAGGAAGATGACAGGGAGCGACCATGTCAGAAAATGCAATGAGTTTGACTAAGTGTTTTTGACCCTTTAGAAAGGGGGATGAGTCATCCACTTGTATGTCAGAACTGAAGGTTCGGTTGAGTCAATGAAAATACGTTAGAAAAAATACGTTTGAAAGCAGTGCTACCTCAGATGCACTAAGAGTTTATTTTGGATTTGGCTGCCAAAATATATTTGTTCTTGAGGATGACTTCTCACTGGCAAAGACTGAATACATGATTTCATTACTTCTTTTCTGTGTGAAACCTCTCTTCCCTTTCAGAATTCCTTTGTCTTTTTTGTTAAAATTAAAATAGCAGTAAGGTGTTTCCTAATCAAGAAATGTTAATGAAAGTCCCCAAAAAATGAGTTAGTGGGAGAAGAAGCGTGAGAAGAAATGGCAGAATGTTTAGCTTTCACTCTTCCTCCATAGACAAAGTCAAATTGAGCAAACTGGATGACTTGTTACAATGACTTAGGTCTATCCTATTGTCCAAGTTAGGATGCAAGAGAGTACTTTCTCTGAGACATGTAAAATTGTTGTGTTGATCCTGATAACTATAGACATTTTCCTTAAATTAGTGTTGTGGTTTAACCCCAGCTGGCAACTAGGACCATGCAGCCGCTTGCTCACTCTCCCCTGGTGGAATGGGAAAAAGAATCAGAAGAGTAAAAGTGATAAAACTCATGGGTTGAGATAAAGACAGTTTAATAAGTAAAGTAAAAGCTGCGCACGCAGGCAAAGCAAAACAAGGAATGCATTCACCACTTTCCATCGGCACCAGATATTCAGCCATCTCCAGGCAAGTAGGGCTCCATCACCCCTAACTGTTACTTGGGAAGACAAATGCCATAACTCCAAATGTCCCCCCCTTCCTCCTCCTTCCCCCAGCTTCATATGCTGAGCATGACGTCACATGGTATGGAATATCCCTTTAGTCAGTTGGGGTCAGCTGTTCAGACTGTGTCCCCTCCCAGCTTCTCAGGCGTCCCCCACCACCTTCTTGGCAGGCCAATAAGAGAAGTTGAAAAGTCCCTGACTGCTTAGCAACAATTAAAATATTAGTGTGTTATCAACATTATTCTCATCCTAAATCCAAAGCATAGCACTATACCAGCTGCTAGTATGAAAATGAACTCTATCCCAGCTGAAACCAGGACAATTAGAAAGGTGCGAAAGCAGTAAGAACTGAAAGTTTAGGCTGCAGAAGTAGGAAAATTATCTTCAACAGTCAGAATTCCCATGTGGTCAATCCTGGCAAAGCCAGTTTTCAGGTTATTCAGCTGGGCATTTCACTGATGGTTTGTGGCCCTAAAGGGAGACCTAACTTCAGTGTGGACTGAGAAGATCCCCCTTCCTCGATGGCTTATCACAAACTAGCCCATTCTGCAGTGCTTCAGGAAAGCTGACTTCCCAAGGGAGGTCAAAATCAGTTACAGTGTGCAGTGCCACCACTTTGCAAGCTCAGAAACGGAGCTGCCACGTTATGTGAGCCATTGTATAGAGTCAAATTGAGTTTCATTCAAAAGTTTTTGTCCAAATTACATGTCATATTTGCTTCTTTCATATCTTAGTCAATGAAGAACTGATCCAGATTAAGTCTCTTTATATGAGGTTCGTAATACAAGTAAGAGCAACACTTCATAATTAGGGAGTTTGTTCTTTTTGTTTTCTTATCGATGAAAATTACTGTATTTTTGTCTTGTTTAATTACAGTTGCACCCATTTACAAGCTTGAGTATTTGTCTCATACAAGGAAAGACAGTAGTAGAGGTTTGTCTGTTTTATTTATTCCCAAAGATGAGACTATGTACCTGAAGGGCTTCTGAAGTAAAGTATTTGAAATTTTTCTTGTAATTTATACTCCTCAGATTTTCTTTGCAGCCAGGATTTAAGCTCTAAAGTGATGAAAAACATGTTGCTAAAGCCTATCCCTCAATAAAGTTAGCATCCAAATTCACTCAGAAAGGACATCGTCGTATGTGAGGAAACACACAGTACGTGCAGTGTTCTGTACCTTGTTGTGTAACTATTAAATGGTTCTCTAAGATTCATAACATCAGTAAGTCAAAAGACAAAAATTTCAGCATCTTTCTCTGCTGTCCAGGATTTTGCTCTAATACGTGTGATTTTAATCAAGACTGAAGAAATTCCCTTTTTTCTGTTTTCTAATAACCTCATATGGAAAAATAAATTACTTGAATAACAAATGCTCATGCAAGCAGTCTGCTGTGGAGTTAATGCTCCCTTAAATGAAAACTTTAGCCAGAAATGTTGCATTTGGCATCTACTAGATGCAATTTGCACTTCTGCACTGGAAAGTGAGCTGTTCCTTTCAAAACCCCTGCATTTTCATCTTTGCATCTCCCACTGTTTAAAAAGGCTGTTATAAAACTACCCACTATAAATTCAAAAATACCTACACACTATAAATTAAAAAAAATACAAGTATTCTGGAACATGTAAATATAATTAACATTGCATCTTTAATTGAAGGGTACACCTGAAATAACACTATAAATAAAATTAGTTGTTAGTTTATGGTATTTTTCTTCCTTATATGTTTCTTTGCAGAAGTGGAGAGCATAATTATATGCATACTTGCAAAAGGAAGCTCATTGCTGTCAGTTACTAGATTGCATGAAGCTAGTTGCACTGCCAAAAGAAGCACCCCTATCCTTGACTCTGAATTCCTGACCCATTCTTCAAACCTTGTAGCAACTTGATGACTTGCTGAGTGTATATTCACTTCTAGAAGGTTTCTTTTGATCCCATTGCCAGTCATCCAGTCCTTAATGACCTTGAACAGCAATCTACTGCAAAATAAGAAAAGCTTCAGTGACATTAGCTGGCTACATTAAACTGGTGAAAAAAGATAGCTGCCAGATTTATTTTGAGTATCCCTGTAAGCTTTGTTTTCTTTAAAAGGAAAGCAGTAGATGCCAATATTGTATGTCCACTGCTTATCACATAGAAACTTTGTGTACTAATTACTGGGCAAATTAGCATATAGGTGTTTAGTGAGCATCAGCTTAATATTTTTTTGAAACCAGTTAGGTTTTGTCTAAGCTCTGGCAGTTCTCTCGCCAGTTCTTTTGTTTGTTTTTGTGGGGTTTTTTTTGTTGTTTTTTTTGCTTGGTTTTTTTTCTGATGGGAAAAAGGGAAGCTTAAAAGAGAAGTGTTTTTTAATGATCAAATTGAGCTGTTGAATAGTTATGTTACCAAGTTGAGTTCCTGCTCAGGTTGGTAGTAGAACTGAAAATCTATCACAGAACACTTTGAAATCCTAAGTGACAGGAGTATGAATTATCTGGGTGGTCAGTGTAATTTACATGGTTCAAGTGAAGGGTGGAATAATCCTCAAATCTGTTCCCATCATCGTGAGCCACTTTGATAATTTTATCACCTGTTTTGTATCTCAGGTAAAGCTGTGTTGGAATTGCCATAGAGGTAACTTTTCATTAAGAAAATACTTTTTCATTGATCCTGTCATGGAGGCAGTAACCCGACTTGTTTCAAATTTTAAAGGGGACATACATGCTTATATATGAAATATATGCACCATATATGAAATAATAAGCTTTTGTGTATTTCTGTATTAACAGATATCTGACTACATTAAAACCCACCACATTCAGGTGTGGGTATTGAGAGGTGGCTATACCATCTCTGTAAACTGGCTCACAGATTTTGTCTAAAAAATTTTTCGTGCTTTGATTTGTGTGTTTATGATCTGCACAGGTTGAGAATTATCAATTGTTTGTAAGATATTTTCTTCTATGGAAATAGTTAACGACCTGAAAAATGATATTAATATTACTGGAATTGTATCTTTTCATTTTAGCCATTGTCATTATGAATTATATAACATTTTGAAATATTATTTCTAATGCTATTAAAAGACTACTGTTGATATAATTATATTTTTCCTTCTCTAATTGGAGACTGTATCAGTAGGTTTTATTTTGTTGATCCAAACAGATCTTCAGTTTTTTAATACTATCATGCTATTACAATTAATATCTGCTCTTAATCTAATTTCATTCTTATGAAAAATATGATACACTGAATCTGGAAAAAATAATCTGGTTAGTGATGTGATTCATTTAAAAATCTCATTTTCAAATGGCATTAATAGATAAGCAACTGACGTAATTTACCTGGACCTGAGCAAAGCCTTTGACACTGTCCCGCACGACATCCTGGTCTCCAAACTGATAAAATATGGGTTTGATGGATGGACAATTCAGTGGATAAAGAACTGGCTTGACGGCCGCACCCAAAGAGTGGCTGTCAATGGGTCCATGTCTAAGTGGAGGCCAGTGACAAGTGGAGTCCCTCAAGGATCAGTACTGGGACTGGTCTTGTTCAACATCTTTATCAGCGACATGGACAGTGGCATAGAGTGCACCCTCAGCAAGTTTGCCAACGACACCAAGCTGTGTGGGGCAGCTGACACGCTGGAGGGAAGGGATGCCATCCAGAGGGACCTTGACAGGCTGGAGAGGTGAGCCCATGACAATCTCATGAAGTTCAACAAGACCAAGTGCGAGGTCCTCCATCTGGGTCAGGGCAATCCCAAACACCGATATAGGCTGGGCAGTGACTGGCTTGAGAGCAGCCCTGAAGAAAAGGACTTGGTGGACGAGAGGTTCCACATGAGCCGTCAGTGTGCACTTGCAGCCCAGAAAGCCCATCATATCCTGGGCTGCATCGAGAGAAGCGTGGCCAGCAGGTCGAGGGAGGTGATTCTCCCCCTCTACTCCGCTCTCGTGAGACCCCACCTGGAGTACTGCGTCCAGTTCTGGAGCCCCTACTACAAGAAAGATATGGACGTGCTGGAACGTGTCCAGAGGAGGGCCACGAGGATGATCAGAGGGCTGGAGCACCTCTCCTATGAAGACAGGCTGAGAGAGTTGGGGTTGTTCAGTCTGGAGAAAAGAAGGCTCCGGGGAGACCTTATTGTGGCCTTCCAGTACCTAAAGGGGGCCTACAAGAAAGCTGGGGAGGGACTTTTTAGGATGTTGGGTAATGGTAGGAGTAGGGTGAATGGATTAAAACTAGAGATGGGTCGATTCAGAATGGACGTTAGGAAGAAGTTCTTCACCATGAGGGTGATGAGACACTGGCACAGGTTGCCCAGAGAGGTGGTGGAAGCCCCATCCCTGGAAGTTTTTAAGGCCAGGCTGGATGGGGCTCTGAGCAACCTGATCTAGTGGGAGGTGTCCCTGCCCATGGCAGGGGGGTTGGAACTAGATGATCTTTATGGTCCCTACCAACCCTGACAATTCTATGATTCTATGATAAGATAGAATGTCTAATTAAAGTGAATTCAAGATGTATTGAATAAACCTCATAAGGAAATTTTATATGAAAATTGGATAGATAATAACTATTTTGGCTTTGTCTTTTAAGATGCCATGTGTCTAATTAATAAATAATAGATTCCCTATACTTTCAGAGTAGAGAAAATCAGCATCATGAATTTCGGTGATGCCAAGGATGGGGAGCATTTCAATATAGCTTTAGGAAGTTCTGTTATGAATGATGAAACTTCCAATGTTTTAATTATCACGTAATTAATCTTATGGTAGAATTCAACAAAGGAAAGGTGAATTAGAAGACTCTACAGAGAAAATATCTTTTTACAAGAACTGAACAGAAGTGCCAGGAGGATCTGGCGTCATTGCGTGAATGTCAGGGTCTGGATAGGAAACCAGTTCCTACTCTGGGAGTATGTGTTCTGTCCCACAAACATGAACTGCCTTCAGACAATGGGTAAGACCTGTCCCTAGATCCCTCTTTAAGGATAGAGTTGGATGTTCTGGGCCTGCTGCAGGCATTGTGACAGTTACCTTGTTGAAATGCACATTAATATTTGGTTCGTTGCCTGTGAGAAGAGTGTGGCATCTTTAGAGAAGGGTTTTTACAACTTCGTCTCGGTTGGTCAGTAGTAATAATTTTTAAAATACTGGTATTCAGTTACTCCTCTGTATAATTCCTTGAAAGTTAGACTGCAAAAAAAGGTGTTTATCACAACGGCTGAGAAACAGATTGGAGCTCTGACAGTCGAGAGGCAAACAGTATGTGCCGTACAGTTGTGTAGATGTGCAGTACAGTTGGCCGGCATGGAGTTTCACCTGTGGCAGAATGGAGGCCTCTGTGTTCTAACAGGAGAAAAGGATGATGGGAGAAAGGATGGTGCAGCCTGTGCAGCTCAAGTTACTGCTCAGTGCTTCCCATGAGTCAGTAAAGCTGTGCCCTAATTAAACCATGCCTGGTGCATCTTTCTTCCCTCATGACTGGGACAATATCTTTTGCTGCTGTAATAGTAATCCAGCATCAATGAAAGAAAATGTCAGTCACTTTCATGAAACTTCCCAGCAGAACTGAACAAACCGTAAACGAGGATGTCGGGGAGAGAAATTCAACCTTTAATATATTTAGCGGAGCAAGAGCAAGGATTAGTAATCCCTCTTTTATTAAAACTGACTTAAAAGATCTATTGAGATTAGCTCAGTGGCTTTTCTTTATTGCTTCACAGAGTGAAGCATCAAATATTTTGACTGCAAGAAAAGGCTGATTCTTGAAAGTCTTACTAAGGGTAACATCTGTAAGCCAACCAGGGTTTTCTTTCTTTCTACTGATGTCTATTCAGCAAGATTTCCAGATTTACAAACTGAACTTGAGATAATTACTTTAAAAAGTTATGTGAAGATTTATGGCTTATGTCCTTCTGCCTTTCCAGATTGTATCTTGTCTTTTCATTTTTTTAGTAGTCAATCAGCAGCCTGAGGTTCCAGCCAAACTGCAGGGCACCTCTGGCTCTGTGTTCCACAGGCCCTCTGCTGGGGGCACAGCTAGACCACACCACAGCTCCTTTCCAGACTCTGGGTTTCGTGCACCTCCTGGAGGCACCGGTCTTTTCCCAAGCTAAGGTCTCAGTTATTTACCTGTCCTGGAAGTCTGAAGCACTTCTGTGTCCACTAGTTTTATTGTAAGCTGGTTTTTCCTATTTACACCTAATATGACCTTAAATTTTCTGTCTAGTGTCATGCCTGACCTTGAATTCTCTGTTTTTACAGTGCCCTTTCTCTTTTAATTTATTCTGTGTCTCTCTCCATCTGTTGATAGTTTGGGTTGCTGGATTTCCCAAATGAACTGATAATAATAACCCAATAATACTGTAAAATGCATAAGAAATAGCATACAACTTGTCTTACTGTAATACCCTTCTTACAGTGTGGTCTGCCCTCAAATGAACAGTGTGATCTAAATGCATACTTGTCTGAAAATTAAAATGAAAAGTCTGAGATTCCTTCCTCGGCCAAGTTTTTACCCTTTGTATTTTTTTCTGAAAAAAGGAAAAGTATCCATCATATGGCATTTTTATGAAACAGAAAAAAATGTATGCATGTTAAGGTGCCTGAAATAATAGCTTACGGTCTTCTGTTATCATATAATCTGCTGGAGTTGTTATTATGGATTTATCGCTTGAAATTTTGGGTGTTTATGAATTGCAGGAAATAGAAGTACATTTCCACCCTTTGTGCTTGCGGGATAAAATTTAATTTATGACTTGTTCTTAATCCCCTTCCCCTCCCGTCCTTTCACCTTCCTTTCCAAGTTCTTCCCCTTCCAATTTCCTTTCTCTTCTCTTTGTTTTGCCTTAGTCTGGGATTTGCATATGCTAATTGGTTCTAAAACATAATGTCTGCTAACAGTCTTATGCTAATCAGAATTTTTGGAGCTTTAACTCATAATTTTTGAGCACTGGGCAATAGGAGGGGCCATGTTCATGAACGGATGTCTTTGTACCTTCTCTGGACAAGATATTTTTCAATTATTTGACGTTATTCTCTGTATCACTTTCACAATTACTGGCTTGCATGTAACTCTGAACAGACAGCTTTTCATGGAACACTGGCTTTTCATGTAATACTTTCCACAATATTAACTTCTTCCGTGATTTATCTGATGAATGATCTGATTAAATAATTTACTCATTTGACAAAATTTATTTGTTAAATTTACATAGAGAGAATTAGGTCTAATACAGAATCTTTGGAAAGAAGAACACATGAATAGCATTGAAGGTAGACAGTAGTGAGGTGAATAGGATGGAGCTTGATGTTTTAAGATTTCTAAATAAATTCATACCAAAAAATTGCAACTACATTTATCTATCCACAGTTATTATCAGTCTGTTTCCTAATTTTCTCTTCTTTCTTTTCCATCTGCTTTTGTCTTTTAGGTAAGGTTCTTTGGCACGGTTGGTTCGGTTGCTGTCTTTTGGAAAATAACTAATACACTTTAGACATTATTTCAGCCTAATTAATACTGAGAACATCCTAGAATATGTTCATGCATGTGCATATGTACATGCAGTTGAGTTAGTACATGAAATACTCTATGTATGCCTCCCTCCCTTATAACACGTGGGGGAAGACTCTACTGCAAGTGCCCATGTTTTCCTGAAATGTTACCCTGTAATTCTAAGACGAAGGCTTGTGTAGTTGACCATGGTAGTGTAGGGCTTCTTTTTCCCATACAAATGTATTTTGTGATTTCTAGTCAGAGCTTTCCTTAGTCCTTACTTAAGTTGGAGGGTTAATTTCATCTTATCTTCCCTCTGTATCACATTTTTGGTGGTTTTCTTTTAAAATAAATCCCTTGGATTTCCTTCAGGTCCCCTTATGTTATGTAAAGATCAGCAGTTGCAGCTAACAGCCATATCAGCTAAACCAAGGAAATTGTCTGTGTTTTGACCTTTATTTAATACAAAGGCAGCAGGTTAAAAAAATACGTAAAACTGCCTTATACTTAAATCCCTAGAGTTTTTCTAGTCATGAAGATTCTAAAAAAATCCTGTCTTAGATTTTTCTTTTGTTTAGTCTTACTTCTAGAAAGTAATTTCTGCTTTTTTTTTTCTTTTAGCTTCAGTTTTACAGTTACTCCCTCTTTTTCTTTATTCTGTGCATTTTTTCTCATTGTCCTTTTCATCCCTGCCTCCAATCCCCCAAATCCCTCCATTTATTGTTGGTCTCCCTGAAATAAGCAAGTAAGGAACAGAGAGATGATAATTATTTTGCTGATCTACTTGACTAATGTTATAGATAGCATACAATTATCTCTAGTTTCATGTTGCTGCTAGTCAAACTATCAGTTGGGGAAGCAGTATGACTAATGAAAAGTCGCCTTGTGCTTCACAGGTGGTATCCGGAGTCCTTCCGCTGTGCTGTACTCTCTCTTCTTTCCCCCATCTCTTCCATCTTTGTGGTTTTTAAAAAGAAAAACTAAGCGTGAACCAACAATCCAGCATGCAGCTGCTTTGGCCATTTTTTAAAATGAGGTTTTGGATAAGTTTGTAATATAGGGGGAGTAACAAATCAACATGCATACAAATGGCACAGAAGATTCTTCTGAGTGTTTTCATTCCTCTGTAGGTAGAGGGTGGTGGCTATAGGTCACAACCTAAGAAAAGTTTTAAACAAGGTTATTTTCAACAAGAATTTTGTAATATTTTTTTTTTTTTGGCAAGCCATTGACTAGCCATGCTTGTTTTTTCATTGCTTTTGAAGCTTCATGCAACTTAACAGACACTTTTCAATGACACAATGAATTCATTTGATGCATCTTTGAGCCCTTGTTTCTAAAGACTTACTGCAATGTTGATCCAGTGAAGACATTCGATATATTTGAGAAAGATGACTTAATTACCCTGTTGCCAGAAAAATAGCAACCTTCCTTGGGTTAAGGATGATATCTGTGGCAGCAGTGTGGGGTGTCTTAAGGTATTTTCAGCTGATGATTCATGGAAAGTATACTTCCAAGACCCTAAAAAATCAATGGTAGCTTTTGTTTTAAGGTAATACATTTGTAATTAATGTGTCCTTCTGGGGATGCTACCATGCTGTGTCTTCATTTTCTTTCTGCAAGCTTTATCAAAAATACCCCGCCCATACTATTTTGTCAAGCAGAATTTTCAGCTGTCCTGGGTGGATTTCAACCTAAACTTTATGAATAGCTTAAATGCTGCAAAAAGGCAGACAGACAGGCACACACACAGGCAGTTATGAAGGCTAGTTCTATTTTTCCCTTATGATACAAGGCAATATAATTACATTCTATTATCAAAATGTCATTGTGCTCATATTCCCAGGGAGATTCAGTAACATTACAGGCACAACTCTTTCGTAGTGTTACAGAAGGGCCTATTGATCACTTCAACTTTCTAAAGAATGTTAAAATGTTCCCTTGGAAGTGCGTAGGTCTTGTGCTTCCCCTCTGCAAAAATGACTCTTGTTCTGCAAGATTATGGAACAAAATAAAGTCTCTCTGATTTAGTCATGTGTTTTAATTTTAAACTGGTGCTGTATAGCGTAAGTAATAGACAATTTCAGGAATACCGTGCATGACTTGGCTTGCATAATGGCACATGATTGTTCATATCACAATTTCAAACATTTTCTCAAAACTATTTCTCATACAGAATGCAAGCCAGGAAATAGACTTGCTGAGTATTATTAGTTAAACAGATAATTCAAGAGGTTGAGCAGGGTGAGTAAATCATATGTGAATCTCTTCAGTACTGGTTTTCAGATATTTTAGGTAGTCAAGTGGCAGCACTTGTTAGCTAGAAATTAGCTCTTAGTTGGAATGGGTTGTGCAGAGTGTGAAAACTGGCTAGAAAACAAGGATTCCCACTGCTGTAGAAAATTTTTGATGTTTTGATTTGTTTGTTCCATGAAACAGAAACAAGACCTTACCAAAAACTGAAGGGATTGAAAGGAGCTCTTGCCTCAGAAGAGCCGTCAGAGAGAAAGGAAGAGGGAAAGAGTCATGCCAGAGTAGTCAATAGCACTAAAGTTTGTGCTGTACACATAAATATTTATTGATTGAGTTAAAAATGAGTGTAGCACTGGAAACTGTCCTTAATTCTGTTCTCTGTTTAAGAAACCTTCTGAAGGAATTGATACTTTCTGACAAAATACGTTTTTCATAAAATTCCCAGCTAGCTCTAATGAATGTTGCAGTGAGTACCAGAACAACACTGCTGACAGGAAAGCAAATGTTTTCTGTGTAATATGGATTCCCAATTCTACATTGCTCTGTAGTAAAAATGGAAGATGTGCAGTGTAGGTCAGCATGGTGTCAATTCTCACAGATTAAAATACAGATGCTTCCTCTCAAATCAAAGCATCTGTGAAACTTCAAAAATTAGAAATAATGTGGACGTGAATCTACTTGACACTGCACAAAAATAATTACTGTCTTTTATTGTGGTTCTCAGTAGCTCTCATACATACAAAAATATGTTGAAAATTTGTAGGTGCACATAAAAGTTGCACACTGACTGAAGTATAAAAAAATGTATTTGTATGTTAAATTTTAATGCATTAGTCAAAGCATCAGATCAGAAACTTGGCTTCAACTTTAGAAAGAGTAAATGGTCTTTTACCATTGTCACACGGGGGGAAAATCCCAAGTATTTCCTTTCATCTTTCGCTGATGCTATGTACAAAATGTGAATTGTGTTTTAGGCACTTGTGGTAATGAAGCCCTGATTCAGTACAATTCCAAGTATGTCCTATTAACATAGACGTATTTCTCAGATCCTCACTAGAATAAACCTGAAACATATTTCTGTGTAATTCCAAGTTTGTTTCTGCCATGGCAAAGAGTGCCTCCTAGGCACTTAAACTTGATTTCTCTTTCTGGGTGTTTGGATATTTTTAAATTATTTTTTTTCATTTGGCAAGTTATTTTTCCTATTTTTCTCATGAATTGCACTTTAATTGCCAAGTCCAGTTTGTGTTCTAGCTTCATTAATATTTAGTTCTGGCTTAATTGTTTGAATTAATGGTGTATGCACAAATTATAAATTATTATAAACGGTAGCAGTTTCTCACAAATTATATCAGTAGTATAATTTTAAGAGGCAATAAAGGATGTACATTCCTTACCATAAGAAAAGTACTCGAAATAATGTAGGCACCAATCTCTCTTATACAACAGAACCCTGTTAAAAAGAGATGTGTAAGAACCCTATTAGTTTAGTTGTAAGATATTTTCCTCCTTTACTTTGCATCATACCTTTTATATTTATTATTTAATTAGATAGCACAGTGTATTTACACAGGTGGAATAAAACACTTTGCAAGACACTGCCTTTTGCAGCTTTCTGGAATTATTTTAGTAATTTGATGCTTCCTTTTTTTTTGGTGTTTGAACTAAATAAAGCCATTGTTTCATTTCAGTTTGGAAAACGTCACATAGAAGATCTTTTTAATGAATTTCGAGATGGACGAAGATTTCTGGAGCTCCTGGAATGCCTTACAGGCCAAAAACTTGTATGTGTATATTAACACGTTTACTGTATATTGAAATCTTGGTGTTGTGATAGTTGTAGTAGGTGTTGTTCATTAATTTCTGCCATTGATGAGGGCCTGTGGAAACAGTATTTTTTAGGGATATGAATATTTTTTACTTTCATTGGAAATTGAGGAAACATTGCAACGGAGAACTAGTCATATATTTGAAATGAAAATGTTCTACTTTATTGTATGCACCTATTAAAGAAGTGTGGCAAAGAGAAATAAGACTGAGGCAAGGTTCATTTAGATATTTAGATTTTAGCTGGAATTCAGAAATTATTTATCACTAGATGATTGTGCCAAAAACAAGGGATGGAATTTAATGTGTAGAATTAGAATATTTTGCTAATAAATTTCATACTTACAGTCCATCTATTGGATTTGTACATGACTGAAAGGAGAGAACAGCTTGCTCTTAATAACCTGGAAATTCTCAAGTGACACGTCTTACATATTTTTGAATATCCTCTCTTGTGTTCCTGCTTGGACTTCGTGAGCTTGGGATCTTTCTTTGAAACTTTCTCATAAGAAAGTAATGAAGCAGGCCAGGAGTTTGAGAATCAAAATCCTGAGAGAATATATTTGTAAATAAATATTAAACAAACTAATCCGTATCTGTTTAGTTGTCATAGTAATCTTCCTAAATTGTACCATGGGGAAGACGACTATCATAATAAAACCAATCTGGAATTATCTGATTTTATATACATTTCAACGATTCATTCACTGAAAAATGCCAAGATACCAAATTACCTTCCAACTGTGGATCCTGTTTGTTTCACAATTGCCTTTATTTCATATTGGGAAGCTGTGTATATACAATGGAAATATTCTCACTGTTGGTGTCATAAACTTATGAAATAGAAAACTATGAGTGTAATATAAGATTTGAGTTATGTATAGTGTATTCTAGCTTCTGATTTTGGGCAGTCAAATTTGTTTTATTTTCTTTGTAGGCAAAGGAAAAGGGCTCCACAAGAGTTCATGCTCTGAACAATGTCAACAAGGCACTGCAGGTTTTACAGAGAAATAACGTAAGTAATCAGCCATACAGGGTCAGAGCATCGTATAGATAGCATTCTTAATGCTTTGTAAGCGTTGGATCAGACTCTGGCCTATAGTATATAATTACTGGAGTGAAGACAGTTTTATTAATGTGACTTGGGTACTTTGTCATTCAGCACCAGGATGGAATGTATTTCAAAGACTTTAAAAGCTGCTGCCAGGAAATATTTGAATAATGTATCTATAAGGGATGCTATCTGAAGACTGATCAACGTGCACAATTTTATGGTAATGCATGGTGTTTGAAATACATTTTAAAAGGTTAACTACAAGAAGTCATCTATATCTGGTTAGAAGGTGCTACCTATCAAAATACCTACTCACAAGCTCTGACGATAATGAAGTCTGAAAAAATGAGTCTTTTCCTACAAGAAGTCTTTTTGTTAATTTTTCTTTGGTGTCGGTTCCTTATTGTTCATAACATTAAGGAAGTGAATCATATCAAAACCACTTTCCAATCTACTTTGTCAAGATTGACTTTTCAAGCCAGTATCTTGTGCATCGTTTTTTGAGTAAATATTTTCATATCTTCCTTATGCAAGCATTCTAATGGACCCATAACTTTAGCAGACATTTTCAGTGGCCAACTAATTATATCGTATCTCCTCCTCAAAAATAAATTCAAATAAACTAAAACATTAACTTAAACTTAACAGTAAGATGCGATGGAACAGTGATAATGTATTCTGTGCTGCATATTATATTGGATTTCTTGATAGCTGCAGTAGGTCACTAAACATGCTTGAGTTCAGCTGCTGAATAAAGTTATCGATTTTATAAATGTAAGGTAATGCTTATCCATCTGAAGATTTGTGCATAAATGAAAGTGACTTTATAAGACTGGCATAAAGGCCAGTCTTACATTTTTTTTAAATGGAATTTCATGTGAATAAATAGAAGGCAAAGCTTCTAATTCTTCAGAATCTTCAATAGTTGACATTGTTGAAAAAAATCAGCAATACATTATTTCACAGAATACAAGAAAGTTTTCACTGCATACCAGGAATATGGTTACCAATTTTCTTAGTAAATGCTTTTGAAAGTATTTCTTACTACATATCAGCTAAATCCATTAACGTGTTGTTCATTCAGTTTCCAGAACACAACAATAGCCCTTTTCAAATATAGAAAGAAAACAGAGAGTATTCCAATTGAAGAATATAGAAGAAAAAATATTCTTATAGAATGTGAAGTGATCATCCAGTGGCCATCATATTCATGTAATGAGAAGCTTATAAGCTATACACAATATAAAAATTAGTATAGTGTGTATATATACTATATCAAATTAGCATAAAGCCAAAAGATCTGCCTCTGAAATAGTTTCCTCAACCTTCAAAATCATCTCAGGAGTGATTTCTGTGGGACTTCAGGTATGCAAAATCAATGGTTCTAAAGCTATTTAAAGCCTGTGGCCAATCTAGATTTTTTTCTGCTGTTATGTGCCATCCTTGCTCTGAGGTTCTACAGTCATCTGGGTGGTAACAGATTGAAAAATGCTGCTGCTTGCTACCTATACGTAGATGCATTGCAACAAAAAAAAAAAAAAAGAAGAGGCTTGTTCTGAGTGTGCAAAACCTTTAGTCGTTCTACAGATGTAACTTCAAATAGCTTCAGAAGTTCAGTAGAGATATGCAGACAGTACTCTGTGAAGGAATGGGATACTTTACTATATAAGTATCAGTTCTTACCATGAAAAACTGGATCTATGAAACAGTGAGGATGCAAATTTTAGAGTCGTAGTTTTCTTGCACTCACATCCCAAATTGGGCTTTCTTATTTAAACAGCATATAAAGTAGGGGAGGGTGAAGGATGATTTTGCATGTGGAGGAAAGAATATTCCAGGGTGATAAAATGAAAATGCATTATGAAGTTCCATGCATGGTATAATTATGGAAAACAATATTACTGGACAAACTGCTGTGGAAAAGACTTGCTTAGATCACAGTCATTGATTTCTCTAGACTCTAGAACACATCCTGCCTTGCCTTATACAGTGCAGAATTTAATTAAGGACAAATAAGTTCTGTTTTAATCTAAATATGTAGAATAATATCTTGGGTTTGTAGGTTCTTAGAGTGCCTAGATGTGTGTGTAGCTTTCAGCAAAGTATGTTATGTAAGGTAGTATGGAGCATAATACAGGAGTTTTTCTGTGTCACCCATCAGTTTTGTGACTTGTAATTGTAGAGGCTTAATATAAAAGATTTTTGAGTTATTATTAACTATTACTTTTAATTGTATATTTTCATAACATGCTATTACTGGAATAATTGGAACTAGATCACTGCTTGGTTTTTGCCAGCTCATTAATTATGCCATTTATAAAACATGAGTTGGATGTTTACTAAACAACAGAAACCAAATAAGAGATTTGCCCTAGGCCATCCCTCCCTCTCCTCTCCCTCACCACAAAGAAAGTTTAACCCCAAATGTATGAAAATATTGCCAACATCTTATGCTTGCTATTAATCTTATAATTTGTTGTTGTTGTTGTTTCTTTAATAGGTTGATTTGGTAAATATTGGGAGCTCAGACATTGTGGATGGAAATCATAAACTGACCCTTGGTTTGATCTGGAATATAATCCTAAACTGGCAGGTGAGTGGCACTGCTGCTTACTTTCCATGAAATACCTTTATTCCAGTGACCTTTTTTCCATTATTATTCAGGCACAACCTACAAAGTACACATAGACATTGGAAACAATGTCCTAAATCAGCAGTTTTTGTGGCAGTCTGTTTACATATTATCTAGGATATTGAGAAACTTAATAATAAAATAGGTTTTCGACTCTTTTGACTCTAATTGCACAGTCAGATGTTGCAAGAGAATGTATAATAGAGTTATTGTAAGAAAAATGGATAGCATAGCTTTCACAGTCACTTTTCTTTTTAGTGTCTTAGAAAGAGTGACTTTTATATTTTAATGAAAAAATCACATTTGTTGCTCTTCGCCCATCCTATCAAGAATTACTTTTAGAACACTAAAAAGGTACTACTCCGACAATTAATTGGAGCAGATGTGGCTCATTTAGCTTGCTTTCTCTTTAGGGGAAAAGGGGGGATTATGATATAGATCTCATAAAAACCAACATGGTAGATGGGGACACTTGAGTAAACAAATTCTGAGACTGTAGTAAAATAAAAATTCAAAAAGAACTAGCCTCTAGATGCTCTGAGTCTGTGTGTTTATATGAATCTAGGCTCAGAGTCTGTCCATTTGTGTTGGCTCTGTTCCCCAAGCCATAATCTACAAGTTTTTCATTGCATTAGAAACAAAGATGGCAGGAAACAAAGCCTAAAAGACTTCATATTAAATACTGAACACTCCTATCAAAAATAGCATGCACACCATTCATTGAAGTCAGGAACATTGTTCTTCTAGTTTTACAGGATATGTTTCAGTGAAAGCAACAGAGAAAAGCTGCAAAGACTTAAATCAATTCTTCCTCTGTCTCCCATTTTAATATTCCTATTTGAATTGCTTAACATTGTTCTAAGTTACTTATTAAGAGGAGATGGAATAAGAAACCTAGCTGTGCAACTTCTACCAATACTCCTTGAATCACTGTGTTTTAATTCATATGAATTGTGGACTGAAATGACTATTCCTGTTCAAATTCATATTTTGATTTGTTCGTATTTTATCCTGAAGCAAAGTGTTAAAGATGTGCTTTAGTATTAGCTGCATACTTACTAATTTTTCTTTCATCTTTTCCCACCATTCCTCTTAAGGCATACTTGCACACACAGAGAAGACACACGTGTTCTCTGGTATAGTCTGGTGAGGTTTTTGACAACAGGCATGTGGTCTTCGAGCACCACTTGCTTGCAGTATGTAGGTGATTCATTTCACGCTTCATCTTGAGCCCAGTAATAACCGTGACAGCCGATGTGATGGTACCCATGACTTCAGCGGAACTACCCAAGCAGTGGTGACAAAGCAAAGTGACGCTTTCTTGTCATAGTCATAACAATTCAGTCCATGTTTAGTCTATGCTTTTGAGATCTGTGTTTCAGTTCCTTCTATTCATGGTTTACTGAAAGGAAGTGACCTGCATGTTCTGGACTTCTCTTTTTATTCAAAATTTTGTAAATACATTTCTAATTTGGCTAGAATTCAGTTTCAGTTTCTTTCCTAGAGTAGTAAAAGCCTGGTTGGCAAGAAGAAGCCATTATTGTATAATAACCCTGTTGCTTTTGCATAATGATGAATAATTAAAAAATAATATAAAGCCAGATTTGTACTTGGGCTTTTCTCTTTTTAAACAAAACTCAGGAGATGTTGGTGTGCTGCCTATTTCCCTCAAAGGAATGGAACAGGTCAAAGTGAATTTGCTTATTTACAGCTCGGTGGATAAAATAAGATTTTTTTTTCCAGATTTTCTTTCAAGTTTTGAAGTGATTTACAAGAACTAGAATATGTTCATGATTGTTCTTCCCTGTTTATAGGTTGGTACTAGCTCACATACTGACAGCACTTCTGGTGAAAGAAGGCTGTAAGTTTCTTAAGAAAGGGCACTTCTTCCTGTTGGTACCATTTTGCTTATCACAGATTGTTCTTGGCACTAAGCAGCTGGAAGTACGACAAGCTGCTGTTAAAGATTAAATTAAGGAGTCAGGGACACCAAACATCTGCCAGTTGTCTACAGTTGGTTAAAACATCTTGTTACCTAATAGCTTATCAATATTACTGTATGTATTTGTAGTCTGTGAGAGGCCTACAATAAATACGTAATACACAGGCTAGTTGATTTAGTGCATGCTACTGGTGCAGTTTGTGCTTGATGGTGCAATCCTGCTTTTGCAAATCCTTTCAATTTCTGATTTCCAGAACTTGCAGTCCTGAGAAGAGTCACCTAGCCCTCATGTAAAAAAAAAAAAAAGATATTAATTGTGGGGATAGTTATTTTGTTGCAGATGAACAGTCAAGAAGCTTTTTCTAGTTTCGCATCGTGCAGCCAGGACCACATTAGGACAGAACTGTACTTCTATATGGCAACAAGATTGTCTCTTAGAAAAATGTCGGTCCTTTTGTGTAAAATGTAAAAAAAAAAAAAGGATGGTAGAAGAAACGTGCGTGAAAGGAATAATGAGGCAGTGCCAGTCCGAGTGGATATCAGCAGTCCCATTGAGGAGAAGCGGTGGTAGAGGCATTGCAGCAGACAAGATTTGACTCATTCTTGCCACTCTCATTTCTGTTCAGCAGAAATCTTGTGGCTTTCTGTATCCCCTGTGGTGATCGTGTCCTTTCTTATCTAGCCTGTTTTTCAGATTATTATTAAAAGTTTCACTGAAATTGAACCATTGTTCTGAGTTGAGCACCTGCTGCCAAAGCTCTTTATGGTACTGAATCTATCAGAGTTTCTATTTCCTTGAAGCTGCTGCCCTCTTTCTCACAGTTCTGTGATCCCAGCCTCACTGCTGCATTAAGATTTAAGCAAAAACAACATAAAAGAATTAATTTCTGAACTGTTACATTTGACAAAGACTCTTTAAGTAGAAAAGCATTCTATGTTGCAGTGTGTAAGTTGTTTTGTCGGGTTTTTTTAAGAGCAAAACTATTTTTATGTTGATCATGAAGAAAAACCCCAACAAAATTCTTTGTTAAGAGTCACAACCAAAATCCTGACTTTCTTCAGAAAAAAAAGCAAAATAATAAGCATATACATTAGTCAAATATTTCAGAGCAAAGTGCATTTCAGCAGTCAGTTAGCCTCATTGGGAGACCTATTAAAAGCATCAGGCCTGATGTGCACTTGTTACAGAACTGGTATTTTAATTGGTATTACAATTTTATTTTATTTTGAATTATAATGGTGTAAATGAAATACTGACAGTTCTGTCAATCCACCTTGAATCAATGAGCAAAGAACATCCTTTACTTTGATAGGTGTCTTGAACATCTATGAAAATGTTCTTACAAGAGTTCTTTAAAATGTGCTTTGAAAGAGTTTAGTGGTTTCTAGCTATAAAAAAGTAATCTATGCAGTCAGAATACATGAAATATAGCAAGTAAAAAATATTAAGTCATTTTGTCAGGGAGCTTTAAGGTCCCTGTTTGGATTGAGAAAAATGAAAACACCTTGCTTTGGGAATAACTTTTTTAGATTCCCTCCTTTTTCCCTCCCTATGTCCTTGGGGCTGTCATCCTGAAGCCAAGGGCCAGTCTTATAAAATGTTATGCGCCTGAGTGTTGGGCTTAGGTGAAACAGATGTGCAAGCCTGAGATGGTTCTCCTTACACACAGTTCCTCACACACAGACCCTGGGACGTGGTCCTACAGCGGGGAGATCAGAGGTCCGCTGCCGCCGTGGGCCAGGCCTGGGCACGCTGCTTTTGGCCGCTTAGTGTGGTGACAAGAATAGCAGTGCTCCCATTCTGTTCCCAGCTTTCCGTTTGGGAGTTTAACATTTCAGAAGTTATCTGTGGTGGTGCCTGTGTTGCCCTTTCCCCCCTTCTGTTCAAAATGGAATTTTTTCTTACTACCGTAGTATAGGTCCATCTCCCAGGAAGAGCAAGTATTTCTGTTCTCTGGAAGTTGGAGTTTCCTAGGCCTTAAAGCTTTGTTTCCTGCCAGGATGTACTGCAATGGAAAGTAGAAGTAACAAAGAAATGAGTATCAGTGGTCACCTCATCATCTGACAGCAAGAGGCAGAGCCTCCTAGACGCTTTGAAATGGCTGTAGTTTTTGAGCCTGGATGCTGAGGGAGCTTACTGTCCAAAAGCGCTTTGGGCTGATGCGAACACATCTCTTTCCGAAGAGTACATCTTAACTGAGAAGCCTTCAAAAAACTTCCTTCTAACCACAGTGTCAACCAGCACTTTTCCGCTCAGGCGCTGATCTTGCTTCAGGGCTCAGCTGTCTCCTGTGGGCAGCGTGGTGCAGCGCCCACAGCGGCGTGGGATGGGGTGGCATGGCATGGCCTGGTGGGGCACGGTGCTGCGTGGTGCGGCTGAGCTGCCGGGTGGGGTGGGAGGGATGGCAGTTGTAGAAGTGGAGTTTCCTACCATTTCTCACTGAATAGGAAGCGACCTCAGCCTTCAGGATGAGATCAAACCCTTTTACTTCATTATTTTAAATGCCTGCCATTCCCTAGGAGACAACAAAAAAATCATGAATTTAACAATCTTCACTGCTGTGGAGAAATGCAGGAAAATGAGAGAAAACCTTTGTCCATTTTCAGAGCATTAAAATCAACAAGATGAGTTTAAAACTATTTTGTATTCGTTTATTCAGAAGTAGAAATAAATGCTAAGTTTTTGGCTTTCGTCTCTTTAAATCAAAAGGAAAACTATCACCTGGATTCTTCTGAATAATTGCCTTACTGATGGCCCATTGTTTTGTCATTTTTGCCTAATTTCCTCTGGTTTTGCCTGCTTTCCTCTGTCCATACTTATTGCTCCTTTCTCTTATGTTAATGTCAACTCAAACACTTGATTTTTTCTGTGTTACGAACATTTATATTTCTAACTCTGGTGTTTCTGCATTCATTCAGCTATCCTTTTATGAGTGTTGTATTTTTCAAATGTTACAGTTTGCTTATACTATTCAGATAAATCTTTATTTGTAAATACAAGCACAGGATAAAAATCAAAAATGACCATGAAATCCTGGCTTGAACAATTGTCCATTACCATACTTTCAAGATTTTTTAGTCTTTCATATGTAAGAGATGGTGCAAGAGTTGCTAATCTTGAAACTTTTCTCCTTTTTAGCACCTGGATTCATGAAAAACAAAATTTTATATTTTGGTAGCAGTGAAGGGTTTCTGCCTGGAAATACAGGAGGCAAATCTATTAGCTTCTTGCTTTTAGTATTTCATATCTTCATTTATTCAAATGGTTGAATTAATTACTGTGAAACTAGCAAGCGACTTACTAGACTGAACAATGAAATGGTATCTGTTTTTTTTTCTCCAGTATCAGAGTAATTAATTGGTTTTTGTTGATTATTCTTTGAGATTACAGCTTCTTCATGTTATCTTATGGTTTTCACAGTTTCAAAGTGATCCATGCTTTATCATAAAGTAGCTTCTGCGCTGAGTGTTGTTCTTCGACTGATGCTGGCTGCAGAGCAATTCAATTGGAGAATTATAATGAAATTATGTACTTCATAAGCAAATAATCAACAATAAGCAACTTTAGAGTTAAATTATATCTTAGTATTTTAAAAGGGCTACTAATCTTTACAAGATACATGGAGAATGCAATGATTTAAAAGGGATTACTTTACAAGAAAATAAAATAAAGGCTTCTTAATAGAAGTTTTTGGTGCACTTTCACTAGTAGAGAAGTTGCTAAGAAATATATAATTGACTCCATTATGTCAAACTCCAGACTGACATTTTTAGAAGCCCTCAGAATTAATGGCTTTTTGTAAAATAATAACTGTAGGTTGGTGTGGTTTGTCTAATGAAAGAGGAATATTAACTAATAATTTAAAAAAAAAAATAAAATGAAACATATACAATACTTTTAATGCCTGCATTGAAATTCACTTTCCATCCAAGTGCGTGTATGCAAATAGAGTTTGCACGTTTAAGTCAAACACATTATCTGCTGTGCACTGAGCACATTTATTTTGCCTTGGTACTTATTTCAACTCTCTCAGTGAGAGAAGAATGCTTTTCATCTTTTTATCAACTTTTACTGTAAGGTATTGTGTTGCCTAAGGATATATTTCCAAAGCAAACTAAAAGGAGAAATACTTAGTTTAAATGAATTCTGTTCCCGTAAGTGGTGCAAATGAATGTGCCATCTTTCTTCATGCATGGAAAGCTTCATGTGGCACATGTGGCACAATCTACTGAATGCATCAGCAATGGTGACCAACAAGTCAGTATCAGTTGTCTGTAAGCATTCAGGGTTGACTGCTATCATTGTACTGTGACACCAAGTATGTTCTGTAATTACTTAGCAGTTTTTTCTTTAAGGCTTAAATTTAGGCATCTGAAGCTTTTTGGGTCAAAAAAAAAAAAAGATAAGTTCAGTCATTGATGAAATTCTGGCTCTTATTGCAGGTCAAAGATGTAATGAAAAACATCATGGCTGGACTGCAGCAGACAAACAGTGAAAAGATTCTGCTGAGCTGGGTCCGCCAATCGACTCGTAATTACCCACAGGTCAATGTTATCAATTTCACCACTAGCTGGTCTGATGGATTGGCTTTCAACGCACTCCTTCACAGCCACAGGTAGGAAAACTAACTTTTCATTATTTCAGTGAGCTTGTAACAGACGGCTGTATCAGGGCTTGAGGGTGCTGTATGTATTATGTGGAGGTTTTATCTGCTTCCTGCGTGGGTTTTTCAGCATTCTTTTAATGGCTGCCTGTTCGCTTTGACCTGGGTGCTGTGTTTAGTGTTGGGCTGAATCCTCTTGTCGAGGGAGAGGGTCTGAGCTTTTCACAGCGCAGCCAAATATGCTCACTTCAGATCCTTTTCTGGAATTTCATTGTATATACCAAGTAGATAGTCTCAAGGAGTACTGGCTTGGAAGCTTTTGAGAAGAGCAAGGAATAGATCCAAAACTGAGCCTTTGAGGTTGTCCTAGAGGGAGAAGGAGTTTTTCCTGTGGGGACTTAGAGGGGGAAAATGTAGTGTTTGTTGAAAGCCTCTGACAGTTGCTGGATTGAAAGTATGGATTTGCCTTGAAAAGACACAGCTGGAGGAGGTAACCTTTGTTTTCAAAACCTTTCATCTTGTTCCCCCAGCTGATTTGAGTTTTCACCCTCTCTCAGAAGTTGTCTTGTTCTAGTCTGTGGTGTATAAAACTCTGCTTTAGAGATTCAGAGTTTTCTGTTGGTTCTGTGTACTCGGCTTAAAGAAGACAAGCAAGCCAATCTGTCTTAAAGGTCTAGTTCTTGCCACTACTGGTTTTGAAGCAGTTCTTATTTTTCCAATGTGGTAAGTCTCATGATCTCTCTTCTCCCACTTCTGTACCTCTCTGCTAAAGGTGGCTGTCCTGCAAGGTTGCAGGTTGCTCCAAATTATCAGCGAGAGCTGAGTTTTTGAACAGCTAAATGGGTATGTTCTGTTTAGTAAGAGAAAACGGATTTACAAGATATTAGTATGAGTCAGGCCTTTTTTTTTTTTTTTTGGTTGCATTAAAGGCTTAAAGTAAAATAAGGCAAAATACTTCTAAAAGCATAGTCTGAGACAATATATGCCTTCCAAATTAAGCAGTGAAGAGCTGCAGGTAATTTCTTCCCAAAATTTTCACTGGCATATGTAACTGTTTGTGAATGAAACTGTCTGATTAAGTCTACTGCTGTTGTAGTCTGAAGACTAGCACTGAGAGGCATTTACCATGGCTATGCCTTTCACCACCATCCCAGGCACAGTAGGCATCTCTTGCTGCGAGTCCATTTTTTCACCCTGTGTATACATGAGATCCTTGAGTAGATCTGACTGAATTAAGGTCCAGGAACCTTCACTTAAAAGTGCTCTTTGCTTGTAATGTTAGGAATGAGGCATTGTCTTAAGGAAGAATTTATTATACTCTAGAAGGTCTTCGTGTCTGTCTTTCACCTGCATTCGGTATGTATAATGTTAACAACTGGCTTTCCCACCATCCTGCTGTTACAATGCCACTGATACGCTCACACCTTCTTGGTGTTGTTGCAAGTGTTTATGCAGGTATTAGGAGAAGTGCGTTGAGGGAGCTAAATAAGAAAAGAGCTAAAATATAGCAACTATGTTACTAGCTTTTGACAACTACTTTATTCATTGGTCATTCGTTAAAATATGGTTTGGTGGTTTTTCTTTCAAACACTCCCTCAATTTACTTTTATCATTGTTTCTGCTGATGATCATTTCTCACTTTAATTTGCTGTCTCTCATTTCGTAAGTAGTTTCATTCTGATGGACCTGAATGTAAGAATGTTATTATCCTGTAGAAATCAATGACTCTCTCTCTTTCTGAAGATGTAATTCCATACTTGTACATGATTAAAAAAAAAAAAAAAAGTTTTGTGTGGGATACTCTTCTGTCTGCATCACTTACCTTCATGGAGGCTCTGTTACAGTGTGGGAGCTAACATATAATTTCTGTGGGCATTAGTAGCTTTTTGCCTTCCTAAAACGTTGTCTGTTTTTAACTCAAACAGCAGGTTACTTATGTCACACAGGAACTCTGTGATACAAAAAGGACTGAGTGATTCCTGCTGCTTTTGGTGGTACAGTCCTCCCTTTGTTGTGTTGAATACAGGTGGGGAAGAAAAAATAGATACATCTCAAAGGGAAAATACTTTATTTCAAAAATGGCAAAAAAAAAAAAAAGTTATGCTGAAATTATATTGGATAACTAATTAGTACTGTAGACTCAAAGGCTAAAACCAGTAGTCATTTATGGCATTGTAACTACCTTGATTTCATTTTCAGCAAATCAGTGCGTCAGGCGACAAAAGTGGTGGCTTGTCGTGCCACCTAGACATAATATCAGACTGCCTGTTTCCTGATTAGGGTATCTGATACTCAGATATTCGGATTGTGTGCTGTACAGGACCATTTAATATAATCTGGTGTCTAAAATCAGTAACCTGAAATTCCTTTTTGTCTCTCTCTCTGTAAGAAGAGCTTCAGAAGTCCGAACAGAGGGTCTTATTCAGGATCAGTCCCTGGTTGGGGAAGGCAGTTGCCTGCCTAAGACACATTGAGATTGTCTAGACAAATCTCTAAGTGTACGTATGTCATGCTTTATGCAGTGCTGTGTTCAGTTCACTGCAAAGTTCACCAGTTGTGAATATTCGTTTCCTGCTCACTACAATTTATGAATTTTGTTCAGGTTTTCTAAAATAGGGCTGGAAAATTAAACTTGCGTTTCCTCTTCTTGTGTCTGCTGCCATAAATCTTGCATAGCTTTTTTGCACAGTGAACCTATCTTCAATAGAAGTGAAAAATAATTACTCCATGGAAGTCTTGTATCTTGCCCTGTAGTTAGTGCACTCATCTGGGAAATGGCAAGTGTGCATTCACATTCCCTGAGGCAAATCTGCAAGACTCCAAGACACACCAGTTGTCTTCTTCTGGACTTTAATCACTAAGTTATTCTGCAAAGGTCTCAGAGGAAGACCTAATGTTCTCTGAAGCCCTGAGTCAGTGATTTTTAAGATGAACCTCTGTGCTTAGTGTGTCCTCTATATTGACTTTTCGATGACTTTGCACTTGATGCTCAGTATGCAGGAGCACTGAATTGCCCTTCAAGATTCGAGGTACAATCAATAAAATAGGTACACTAAGACACTCTGAGTGTTCAGGAGCACCTTGTTTTATCCTAAAAGAATAAAAAGCCTTCAATAGAAACATTGAGGCCTAATTTAGTTACTCTAAAATGCAGGTAACTACTTGTTAGGTGTTAGAGTGTCTTGGCTTTGTGCCTACAGTAGACAGTTTGAATATATACTTGATAAAAGTTGATCAACACTGGTTTACATGAAATCTCAGAGAAACGCGGTGTCTCACACATCCTATGCTTTATTAATATTTTTTTGGTTTACATACATAAAATGACAAGCCCTCTGAAGACAAACACTTTTGAATTTAGCTCCTCTGTTTTCCCTGTTTGGCATTCTTTTTCTCCAGTTCCCCTGTTCTACTTCTTTCTCTTTTATTTCCTTGTTCTCCATAAAGTTTGGTCCAGATGTTCTCTTCTTTTTCCTGTCTTCCGCTGAGTTTATTTCTCTGTATTGTGTGAAACATTTGAGGACAAACACTGCATTATAGAAAATATCATTATATTTGTCATAGTTGAGGTCCTCATTGTCAAGGAATAAACACATTGGGAAGCTGTTATACTTTGGTCCTTCTGCTGTTTATACCACTGTTACATTTTAGGTATCTGTCCTCCAAAAACATCCTAGATAGTACTAAATCATAGTTGCTCATGGTTCAGGTGGAAAAAGCTCAAGAATGGAGGGGAAAAAAAGTTAGGTTGGCCTTGTTGAATTCCCACAACAAAGTACGTGCATAAGCAAAAGACTCCAACTCAGAAATTCCTTAGACTCCTGAGACATGGAAAGTTTAAATGTTATTATTAAGGAGAGGATGGTAGCTTTACATGAATCTCTGAAAAGATCTAATACGGTTCCTTTTACTTTGACGGTTGATAATAATGAAATAACTGTATGTCTTAAATAATAAACCAAAACCAAACCAATCACTGGCTTTTAAGTGGTGATGTTCTCATTTCTTTTATGAAATATTTTCAGTAATGGGTAGGTGGCATTTTTTTTCTGAAGATGTTCAGACAGTAGTGTGTAATTTGTATCTGAATGAATATTCTCAGAGCCTCCTTGAAGAAGTTAAAAGAAAGTAAGAGACTAGCACGAAGCGCTAATTATGTAGACTTAATACACTGTGAGAGCAGTACTCTCAGTGGAAAGTTTTTAACCCACCATTCCCTTGCTTATGGCTGTTCTGTTTTCATCAGATATTTCTAATGCCCTCCTTCTATCATTTTACAAAGAGGATACTTTGAGTAGATATTCCCATTTGTGTAATCACCATCTCTCTATGGACACTTACGTTCTTTAGCAATTGCTTTAAATACTGAGTGTGAGGAGCAGTGGAGCACAGGCTACTTGGCAAAGCTACAAGGGCACATCAGTGAGCCCAAGGTGCGAATCTTCAGAATATAAGGATAAACTTGGGATATGGTTACTTGAATGGTATGTTCTGCATTGAACTGAATAACAAGGCAGCAGCTCTGGAGTGGCACCATCACCCTAGGAACATAAGGAAACTAAAATATTTCGCTCAGGAAAAAAGGCCAGTCCTGTTACAGTTGAAACTCTCCCTACTTCAGGCTCCAGATCACAGAGAGCTTTCCCTGTTTACTTGTTGTAATCTTTTTCCTCCAGATGGGTATCATAGAGAGCTTTGCCTCTTTTTGCCTCCTTCCTCTAACTTTGTTGAGGCTTTTTTTTTATTTTCTTCTTCCTGGCCCTTTAATCAGGATTTTGAAGTGGGAACAAGTGGCATTCATTAGCTTCCTCCTTGCTTGTTTTCAATGCTTGAACTTAGGCCAGGTGACTGCCTTAGAAATGAGTACTTCACTACAGCTGTTTCTGCTTCAGGATGGCAGAGTGGGGAGAGGAGAAGGGAAATGGCATTAAAAAGAGGTTCTGGATAAGGGAAGAAAAAGTTTGTCTTCAGTAAATTGAAGGAAAAGTAGAAGTAAAAGCCATGGTACGAAGAGGTATGAAAATACTTTTACCGTAATAAGTCACTTATATTCTAGTTACTGGCTCCTGGTTTGTTTTAATTGTGAGAGTGTTAAAGACATACAAGATTTTCTTGTATAAAGCTAGAACAACAACAAAACCACAACTTTTCTCTTGAAGAGGAAATGGTAAATTTTATGATCTAAATGTGGTTCCCTTCTACGTCCACTAATGGAAAGTTTTTGTGAATTAGATCTGTAAGTTGCTCTTTTGCTAAATTACACTATCACAGCCCAATTCTAATAGCATTATAACCTTAGCTAATAGAGCTTAAGAAAATGGTCTATTAAAATGTGCATCGTGTTTCTTCACAATGTTCATAATTACCTTTGTGTAATTTTTTTTTCCAAAAGTTACATAAGTTATAAGTGTTGCTGTTTTAAAGGCTTGTAATACTTTAGAAATAAGTCACTTCAGAAGTGAAAACAATACATCCGGTGATGTTAAAGTATCTTCAGAATGTTTCACTTCCTTCCTATAGGAATCTCCCTCTGGAGTGTATGATTTGTTTCTCTCACTTTTCTTGAATCTACACCTTTGCAAAATTCATTACACCTTCAGGTTTCACATCTTAGATGAATTAACTCCAGGTTCATATGGAAAAAAAAACTTATTTGAATGAATAAACATGTTCTTTAGTAAGTAAAGAAACCAACCCCCAGAAATTCTGTTTATTTTTATCTTCACTGCTTTTCAAGTCTTGGGGGGATTATTTAGCCATAGTATCTATATCTGCACTTATGAAAACTAGCTTTCCATTTTTGACAAAAATTCAGCACGTGGTCTCTCAGGAAAAATAGGAGTAAACTTTGAAGATGTGTCTTGAAACTGTATTGCTGATAGGGGCTGCAGCTAGGACTAGAGCACTGTGGTGAGATGGAGTTACTGGACATAGTTGTCTGCCGCCTCTTTTTGTTTTGTTGCTTGCTTTACCTCAGATGGTAACCTGTTGCTTTTTGTAGTAACTGTGGTTTGTCTTACCCATGACTTTAATTTCTGCATAGAGATATGTCTGGATTTGTTTGTCTTTAGTATACTCTAGATTAAATTTTCTTACCCTGGCTGATCTACTTCCACCGTAAATTATGTAACTGGGGGGGGGAAGAAGTCCTTTTTATACTTTATGACAAAGTATTTTCTTGCAAATACATTTTGAAAAACTTTGGTTTGTTTTCCCTTTTCTTCCTTTTTTTTTTTTCTTTCTGCTAGTTACAGGAAAGAACTGCAGCTACAGAAGTCACCTTGTGTTTGATATAAATTTTGATTTTACAGTACAAAACTAACTTCTCCATTGAAACCTTTAATCTTTTCAATTTTGGCGCTCTCTGATCTTGTCATAAACTAATACAAGATCAGTGCTTTAGCCGATCAGTGAGTGGCTAGATGGAGTTCAGCATCTTCTAGCTAATTCAAACTTCTTTGAATATGCATATGCTTGTCTGTGTTCAGGGACGGGGTGAAGGCTGCTAGTTATGTCTGCTTGGCTTTACTCCCTGTCAGACATGAACCAAGCTGCAGATGTGAGAACAAATTTCCTCTCCCTTTGTACTATTTGAAAAATACAGAGAGAGCAAATGAAAGTGGAGAATCAGTATTCCATTTTATTTCTTTTCTGTACTGTTTCATACCTGTTCAACCCTGCATTTAAAACTCTTTAGAAAGCTAATAATAGTTGTTATTTGAAATTATTTTTCAGTCTTGTTTCAGGGATTTTTAAAAGCTATTTGCCATATAGCACAATTCTTAATCTTCCAGGCTGTAATATCTCCTGCATTCATACTTGGCAGTTTTGCTGCGTAAATATACCCAGTGAAACATCGCACTGAGAAGCTGATGCTTCAAGCTGACATTATGACACTGATATTCTAGTGATTGTGCTACTGAAATGTGTATACTCAAGTATCCTTTCAACAAATGGAAAATCTGGAAAGTTAAACTGCTGTTGGAATAGGGAGAGCTTTTTTGAATTTTTACTTTTTTTTTTTTTTTTTAAATTAGTTGATGCTTGCCAGAGCTGAGTTGCAGAAGGTGGCTTTATATTTTTAAGTTGGATTGGAATCTGTGCTGTCTTCTTCATGTACAATACTAAAAAAATTCATGAGAAACCTGTCAATGACTTACTGAAGCTTACTTACTCTCTTTTATAGCTCAGAGGGTTCAAATTTTTGCTGTCTGTAGTAAGTGTAAAAAGAGAGATGCTGTATATGCTCTACACAGGCAAAACCACATGCAGCAGAGTTAGTAAGCATGCAAATTCAACCAAGGTGCTCTACGACATGATGTTGTCTGAAACTTTGTTATTGAAACCCTTGTGTTTGAGTGCTTGGATGTTTTGTTGTTTTGGTTTTTTGAAACAAACAAACAAAAAACCCCCCACCTCATTCTCTCAGTGTCTTCTGTTGAGAATCCTGCCTATACAGAAGATGGTGATAGTCTTGGCCTATCTGGGTACGTTAACTGAAAAATATCCTCCTGGGTTATGCAATTGAGAAGCTGGATGAAACTGAACATCTAAGATATTCTTAATGATGACAGAGGTTTTTCAAGAGGAATAAGACTGTATTGTGTCATTCCTTAATGAAAAGTTCTAAATGTTACTGTTTTTCCCCAGTGGAGTCCTGACTGGTTGGAAGAAACCATGTTCCTGTATATAAACTCATACCACCAAATGAGCCATGATTGTGTGAAGATAATGTGTTACTCTGAGCAGCACAAGTGTGGTTAGAACTTCAAACCAAATCCCTGCAAAAACGTTTTTGGGGGGAGGTGTAGTCCCTTGGATATTGTTCTCTTCTTTCCTTGTCCTAAAAGCTTTTGTCACCGCATAATTTTTTTACACCCTGGTCTCTGTAGTATTTGTGCAATACATCCTTGCAGAGTGTTCTAAGAAAGTCATAGGTAGCCTTGTGGTTACTGCAGTGTTCTCTTTTTGCTAAATTTAATTTATGAGCTTATGCATCCTATGCCATATGCCAGCCAAAAGTGTTAAATTTGTAGAGAATAAAGAATTGAAGAACATCCTTATGCCTGTAGAGTAAGGTGTAGGAGTGTGGTGGGTTGACCCTAGTCAGCTGCTGAGCACCCACACAGCCAGTTGCTTGCGTCTGCCCCTGCTCCCCTGGGACAGGGGAGAGAATAGGAAGTCGAAATAGAGACTGTTCAATAAATGAAGGAAAGCAGAATAGAAAAACAAGTGATGCAAAGGCAGTAACTCAGCAGCTCCCACAAGCAGACTGATACCCAGCCAGTCTCCAGGCAGCAGCCACCTTGGAAAAGACAAAATCCTGCAGCCCCTTCTTCCTTTACCCCCAGTATTTATTGCTGAGCAAGTTATATAGTACGGAGTATTCCTTTGGCTAGTTTGGGTCATCTCTCCTGGCTGTCTCCCCTTCCAGCTTCTTGCTCACCCCCAGCCTACTCACTTGGGGGAGTCAGAGGTGGGGAAAAAAGAGAAGGTCTTGATCCTGTGTAAGCACGGCTCAGTGATAGACAAACAATTAGTTTATTAGCACTGTTTTAACCACAAATTCAAAACACAGCATCATATGCACTGCTAGGAAGAACATTAACTCCATCCCAGTCATACCCAGTACAAGGAGGATGAACAAAATTGTGCAGATGTAATCTGTATTTTGAAAATGCTTGTGTTTTAGTACACAAATCAGCCTATGAGATCACAGACTTAATACATCCATGACTAGAAACAGACACTATCGCCTTTTAAGTTTCCTTTCCCTTCCCCATCCTGCCCCCAGCCAAATTTAATATTTTGAAGTTGTTTTGCATGTGGGAAGGAGAAACCTCTATTTTTAATTAATGTGTAAGAACCTCTGCATAGAGAAGCAAAATACTTTAGAATAACTTAATTGTTACTATGTAAATCACTTCCCTCAGAAAAAAAATTTGACAGCAAAGGTGCATAACTGGGAGATTACTATTACATAAATGGCACTTTTCCTTTGGTCTCTTGAAGTTATTACAGTATGAGGCAGTGAACATTTTTGCCATCTATTATAACTATGGGAGACTGTTTAAAATGAACTTTTAAAATTAATAAAAAAGTAAGTAAATCTGTCATAACTAATTGCAACATTTTAATTTGTGTAAGTAACATACTTGATTTATCTGTAGGTAAAATTATACGTTTAAATGTTTTCTGATTTAGAACACTGTATCAAAGTCACAAGTAGTGTAGTTGTTTTTCTGCATATTATATGCACATTCATTACAGAATACCTGATTAAACATTTTTTCCACAGTGCCTGATAGCAAATTCTGATCTCCTAATGGATAACTCTCAGATGAAATGCCAAAGATCACAGTGTATTAACATTATTTATATTGCAAATAGTGCAACTGATAATACAAGGGCTCCGATTGTGTATCTGAGCTATAGTTCAGTTTCGGTTGTTCTGTCTTTTCCTGCAAGAACATTTAAATTGTACTCCAGTGCTTTTGATCCTATCAGCTAAAACCTGTGCTTGGACTACAGTTTTGTACTCATCTGAAAAGTGTGTATTTTTCTAAAGGTTTTGGTAAGAGAAGTGGCACGGGCAGCTACGCTGTGTACGTTCCCAGGTCATGAATTTTTGAACCTGTTGACCGATTTCAATCACATATAACAGTGAGCTGGGAATCTCAGAAGCAATTACACTCATAGAAACAGGAAGTGAAGTGAAGTGGAAAAACTGGTGGCTGGAGAGGCAGAAGGCTGCAAAATGACCTCTGCAGTTATCTGTCCTGTTAGGACAGATACGCTTCACCTGCCATGAGCCAGTCCCAGTGTGCACAGCCATGGCACCTGATCCTTCTCACCCAGGCACTCTTTGGGACTAGAGGAGGGGAGCGAGCCCACGGTGACAAGAGCAGAGTGCTTTCATTGAAAACAGGCGATTTGGGGGAGTGAAGTTACAGGCTGTTGGGATGTAATGAAAAATAAGAAATGTGGTTAATGTGGTGTCGATGGACATGGATGAGTACAGGATGCAAACCCTTCAGAAACCAAGCTTCATTAGTTGTAGTGCTGATTGAACAATTTCTTTCATTAAGAAAATAAAAAATAGTTGCTGATGGATAGCCATAGAAACATGTAATTAAATCTAATGCTAACAAAGAAGAAACTTACTGTTCCTCTTATTTTTGCTTTAGACCAGACCTATTTGATTGGAACGCTGTTGTTTCTCAGCAGTCACCTGTACAACGATTAGACCATGCATTCAACATAGCCAGGCAACACCTGGGCATAGAGAGACTCCTTGATCCTGAAGGTTTGTAGAAATTATATTCTTTTCTCGAAGTTGAAAAACAATTTTTCCATGCATTTGATTGTAAATTAATTTGACTTCTTCGCACAAGAATGTAACATTTTGCAAGATAAATCATGAACTGAAGCAAAATCCTTTATTTATGTTTTAATGTTAACTTTGTGCTCTTTTGAAAGAAACTGAAAGAACTGCCTGCATGTACATGCTTTAAAGCAATCTTTTTCCAGCTTTGGGGCCAGAGTTTTAGTGTGCGTGCTCTGAATTAAAGGTATCTCAATAAGTAGCTGATTTCTGTTTCAAAGATTTAGAGCATCTGCAGCTTTTATATCTTCTGAAGAGATCATGAGTTCAAATTACCTTTTAATACATATCCAAAATGTATATTCAAACTCTAGATTCTTATATCTTTAAAATATGACTTATACATCTTCGGTATATTGAAATTTTATCAAGATGACATGACTCATATCACTAACATTTAGACTTATATGTAATAGACTTGCCTATCTTACCTTAACTCTACCTTTTCTACTTCCCTATGCAGTCATGTTTGAAAGTTTCCTTGTTTTTCTCATGATCTTTTTAATGTTCTCCATTTCTGTATGTTCTCTGTCCTACTTTCTGCATTGCTGAGAGCCAAAGTAATTTTCCCTCAGAGAACATTTTTAAAACATTCTTTACTACAAGGCTATGTTGAACAGCTGTTGTATTTCCTTTTTATGTATGCCTTTGTTTATACATACACACACTGTCTTTTTCCACACCATGATCCATATGCTATGTTTTCATGCATTTTCCTATTAAATCACTAATAAATGCAATTTTCTATATGTTTTTGCTGTCTCAGTGGCTCAACTCGTGTTGAGTTTCTGATGGGAAGAACCAGAATTTATCAAAATGTAAAACTGAGCCTAAAATATAACATCTAAAATACAACATTAATGTTTAAATATAGTCAGGCATGTCTCAAGAATGAACTAATACCCTTATATTTACCTAGGAGAAATTAATGAAAAAAGCTGTCTGCTTATGCTGTAGTTGAGCATCGTAAAGCCCTCTACTCTGTAATCTTACTGCTTTGTAGAGTGAAAAACTGTTAGAGGAGATCTTTTAATTCAAGATTATGATATTTTGGTCTGTGTAAAATTAAACGAGGAGTGTCTCAAGCAGTTCTCACAATTGGAACAGCAAATAAGATTTGAGAGTCAAAGATGACAGGCACTTGCCACCTCATAGGTGAAAGCTTTCTGAGTTCCTCCTGAATGTCCGCCTTATGTGCAGTCAAATAGTTCCCCTTGTACCAGCAATTTATGGGGTATCTGTAGTCGAACTTGTGGCAGAAATGCACAGTAAAACCAGTACAGCATTGCTTCCTAGTAGACTTTCATCTCTAGAACTGAATTTCTGTGAACCACTGGAGGAGGAACAGGCTTACTATGTGCTAAAGCGTGAGATGCAGCTTGTGAACTCTGAATGACATTGGAATTGAAAAGTGGGTTGCACAACTAAATAGATACAGTCACAATCTTTGCTATAATGGGTTGAACTTTCTTCTTAAAATAAATCAATGAATAAGTTATTTTCTGTATGCAGAAGTCACTTTTGATTAGACATTTTACTCTGCTTTTGGCAAAGATACTTGCACTTGTTTAGCCAACAACTATAAAACTCAAACATTGTTGGGTTTCCAAATGTCTGCTGTAATTATTTGCTATTCAGGTGTTGTAAATCGTGGTGCTCGCCACCTTTTTTTTTCTATAAATAAAAAATTGCCAACTTTTCTAAAGGAAGAGTAAATTCTATACATACTTGAAAACGTATGAATTTGTGAAACTGTGACAATTTGGTTCATGATAATAAATCTTTCCCTACACTGAAAAGTAGAATTACTATTATATAAGTAAGTGAGGAATCTTGTTTGAATGTTCCAGCATACTACTTCCATAATTTTACTTTGTATATTTATCACCTCTCCTAATTAGTTACTCAAATATCTCTTAAGAGCATATTGTGTAACAAGACTCTATTCTTTGGCTGTTAACTTAAAAACTGAAAAGTGCTACTATAGTAGAAAAAGGGAGTATGCATTCAGTGATGACACATCATTTTAATGTAACTTAATATTTGTCAAAACGGCACACGTAATTTGTGGACACTTAAAATTTGGTTTTGTTGATTAAATATTTCCTGTCTTGTTATTTTGAAAATATTCTATAGAAAGGAAGCCACTATTTAATAAAGCCATAGTCTTCTGCAACCTTACATGGTAGTCAAAAAAGAAAGGGTTTGTTTGGGTTTTTTTGTATACTGAAGTTACTGATTGATAAACTTGAAACAGATGACTAGGGAATCCATTTTAGCAATTACATTTTGAAAAGTAAATGTTTTTATTCAGCCAAAGATTGGTTTTCAAGGTTATTTATGAACTTTGTTTCTGAGGTTGCTGATATTTGAAGTCTGCCCTGTGAGAAGTAGTCAGTGTGTTTCTGAGGTTGTTGATACTTTAACTGTCTCCCATGAGCAGCTTTTAAAACGATGTTTCAGAATTTGATCTCCATTTCAATCACCAAAGTAGTTAAGGTATGGACCAGGTTTAAGTATTTCCTATAAAAGTTGGGTTGTGTAAGTTTAAAACTTCTGTATTTTGATTCATGCAGAGATGATGGTTCTTGCTATTTTTCTCATTTATATTGATTAGTAGGAATGCTTTTTTACATCAGCAGTGCATCTTAAAGCAGGGACTTTGCTTAGTTTTTAAGCAAGTCAACTTAAAACCTACCCTAGCCAATGGTATTTATACTGATGATGCATGCATCTTAAAACACAGATGAAAACAGCAGGCATCTCCTGTAAAAGGCTGCTTCTGTGTCCTTGCATCTTCTTAAGAAATTCTTATTTTATACACAAGTCCTAAAGTAGTTTGACAAAATTGTCTTGTTCCTGTTTTGGTAAGTTGACTTTGTATCCTGTCTAGGAAGCTTGATCATGTCCTCACCGATTATGTAACCTTACTAACTTCATCTTAAAAATAGCAAGCTGTATGTCTTCCTGCTTATAGCTTTCCTCTAAACAAAATTAGCTAAGATTGTGATTAATCAGATGTTATCTGAAGATACTGTGTTTTGATATAAATTCCAAAAAATAGGCTACCTGTACAGCATAGAATAAATTCTGCTGACCTACTCTGAATCAGAATGTTCATAATATTGGGTGAAAAAAGCAAACTAACTTTTCTGCAAGAATAAGATATGTGGTAGGAGCTTTATTCCAGCTTTTTCCCTTTCTTGTTCAGACAGAAGTGGTGAGAAAGCAACCCCATTCCACAGCAAAAATTTTCAATAAGTTAGCTGTGTGTTCTTTGTTTTCTTGTGGTCTGTTTTTTTTCCCCGATGTTGAAAAGGTGTGCAGAAAAACATAAGGGATAGGTTTCCTTCCTCTCTTCTGTCATGAAAAAGCAGTGGAAGATTCAGCTCTATTCTGGATGCAGGAGTTGAATGTACATTAAGTTTGCTGATTATACTAAACTAAGAGCTCTGGATTCCCTCAAGGGTAGAGAGGCCTCACAAAGAGACCTGGATAGACTAGAGAGCTGGGCAATCACCAACTGTATGAAATTTAAAAAGATCCAAGTGCTGGATTCTGCCTCTGGGACAGCATAATCCTGGTTATACGTATAAACTGGGGGAAGAGGCTGGAGAACAGACCTGCGGAAAGAGATCTGAAGGTTTGGATTGATGGCAAGTTGAATATGAGTCAACAGTGTGCCCTGGAAGCCAAAAGGGCCAACCATGTCCTGGTGTGCAACAAGCACAGCATTGGTAGCTGGTTGAGGAAGGTGATTGTCCTACTCTACACTGCATTGATGCAGCCCCACCTCATGCACTGTGTGCAAATTTGGGCACCTCAATATAAGAATGACATTAAACTATTAGAGTGTGTCCAGAGGAGGACAACCAAGATGGTGAAAGGNGATAGGACATGAGGAAATGGTATGAAGCTGTGTCAGGGGAGGTTCAGATTGGATGTTAGGAAAAGGCTCTTCACTGAGGAGGGGGTTGGTCACTGGAACAGGCCTCCCAGGGAAGTGGTCATGGCACCAAGCCTGTCAGAGTTCAAGGAGCGTCAGGATGACGCTTTTAGTCATATGGTTTAGTTTTAAGTAGTCCTTCAAGGAGCAGAGAGTTGGGCTTGATGATCCTTATGGGTCCCTTCCAACTCAAGATATTCCATGGTCTTTTGATTGAATCTTGCCAGTGAGTGAAACATAAGGAGGCTTGTATGTCTATCTGGTGCTCACTACTGTAGTGTATGAAAGATAGCAAGGGTAAAAATAAGAAGGTGTGGTAGAAATTGATGGATGGTAGAAAGAGTTATTTAGAAGGAAGTTATTAAAGACCTAGACATTAGTGGGCAGGATTCAAAAGGAAAAATGTGTTTGCGAATTGAACTTTTTAGGCCAAAGTATGCCTACATAACTCACAGTAACCTTTTGTTGTAAGACATTTATGATTATGCAGCTAAGATATTTTAAATCTTGATAATGTTCTCTGTGATCCTTTCAAAGAAAAAAATAGTTATTTTCCTTTGGTTGTTCAAAATTAATATTTGTGAGCTTTCAGTCATGTGTTACTCAATTCAAAATGCCATGCAATGAACACTGCCAAACCTAGGTCATTTTAATGGTGATTTTTGTCAAGATTTGAATGGCAAAGCTATCAAGTGGAAAACTTCTGCTACAGTAATGTGTATTTTTTAATGCTATTTTATTTTCTTTTTTTTTTATTTGTTTTTCTTATAAGACCATTACTCTTGGTACAACTAAGGAAAATGACTACTTTTTCACACCTTTGTGAAGACTATTGTGGTATTCTGGATGTAAATTTGAGTTGCTGACTTGAAAAGATTTTAGTTGATTGTTTTCAGTGTGTATAACTCAGATTGTTAATCTCTGCTCTCTTGAATTTATTTTAGACATAAATAATATAACTCTCAACATTTTTTTTTAAAAACTATGAACTTAAAGTCCTCAGCTCCCTATGTTACTTACTCACTATTCTAAGCTATTGTTATGTATGGAGAATAAGTAGTGAT
>VYZM01023491.1:0-44780 GCA_013398915.1 Dromas ardeola
TGGCCTGGGACCAGGCTGATGGGGAAATATCTGTGGAGCTTCCTGTTTTACAGCAGGGTCAGCCCATTCTTCCAGGTAAGCATAATACCACATCAGCTAAGTCAGGCAACAGGCTGATGCTGATAGAGGTGAGTTCATTGTTTTTCATCAGGCCCTCTATTACTTTTTGGCTGCTACAACGTTTTTTCTGTGTTGTTTTTCTGTGGTTACTGGACATACTCAGGTAAAAGGTTAAGAATCACTGGAAAGGAGATTGGACAGTCTTTAATGCTTTGAATTACACAAGTCTTTCAAAAGGACCCCTTCTTTGGTAGGATTTTCAGCAGTTGTGTTTGCTTTAAAATAGAGGCAATAGTAAAGATACTTCACGTGTGCTAACTACCACGAAGCCATCATACACAAATCAGACCACAAAGTCTATTTTCAATAACAGAGGGTTATAGCTCCAGTATGACTATTGTAGCTGCTGGTTTAGTTTCTCTCTTGTAAGTGGCTGAGACAGGCTACCAGAATACTTTTAATTTCTGTGTGTGGAATATTAACAATATTTCAGAAGGCTGTAAGTGTTAAAAGCTCCATTACTCACATAAAGATTGTATTGTAAATCTAAAGGTGAATGATGCCAAACAATAAAAAAGTTATTGGGTTTTGCAGCTCTTATACTGCTTTAATGTCCCGCTCTACCATGCCAATCCCTGTCACCCGTGCTGGGATGTTGTTGCTATATGGTCTCTCTTCTTCAGCAATGGGAAGGAGGTGGAATGTCTGTGCTTGCTCTTCCCTTCTCTCCAAATGGCGTTGTTCTTTTCTGGCCTGAGGAAAGTACAAGGGCATAGCAAGATCAGTGTATCCTAGGAGAGATGTGGGCAAGGGAGCAAGAATGCTGGGGCAGATTCCCATCCTCTGGGTTGTGGTATTAGAAGGGTAAAAGTCATAACACCACCAGCATTACCTGTGCTGGAGCTTGCACTAAAGTAAGATCCACCTGGGACAGTTTCCACTCCCTCCTCTCCTCCCCAGAAAATCGTATCAACTGCAGAGAACAAGATTAATGGGATGAGAGAAACTTCCATTCAAAGTTCCCTAAAAATTACAGAACCCCTTTTTCAGAATATTTAGTACTATGGCAATGCCTGGTGGTATGCTTATGGTATTTTGTGTTGATCTTGTTAAATTGAAAGCATTTCAATGGTAACAACTGTTGTGGGTGCAGGTTAGAGGAAGAGGACAGAAATGAAATTGAGGGACAGAAGTCCAGAAAATGGCCCATGGACGTGGGGAAACATACCATGGGACAGTCACTGTAGTGAGCTGGGTGGCCTGGAGCTGTATTTATGCCTATCTATGATTGAGCACTGAGATTAAGAACCTGAAAGGAAAAGCAGAAAAACAGGTTTGTGCCTCATTAAAATGTCTTTCAGAGTAAAAGAATAGCAGGAGAGATTTCCTCCAGTGATGTAGTTAGCAGCTGTAAATGACTTGTAAAATGTTGTAGAGAGAGGCTGGCCAGCCCTAACCACAGTGATTTTTGATCTTGAGTGGTTATGATCTTCATACCCTTGAAGGCATGAAAAGCCTCAGAGACAGTCAGCCTGCTTCCTCATAGGTTTGGTCTCTTTGGTCAGGAGAAATTAATATTATTAGCGTAGGGAGACATACAAGCACATTGGTATAAAAACCAAACACCCCCACCCCCCCTTTAAATAAATGTTAATTAATGATCATTAACATATATTGAATATGCTCAATTCCTCTACTTGCAGGATCTGTTCTTCCCCAGATGTTCTCTTGCTTAATATTCTGGGACACTGACCTTACCCACCTAATTTTCAGGCTCTTCTTTCCGAGTAGGTTGTTTCCTTGTTTCCGAGATAAAGATATAATGAAAGATACTTATTATCAAGTAATCTTGGTGCATTGTAAGGCACAACAGCACACTTAAACCATCCTCTCAATCTGCATTTTGTAGTTAACAATTTCTCCCTCACACAAGAGAGGAAGAAAAGAACTTCCGTGCATTTCTGCCAGCCTCAGTATGACAGGGGTCATGCTGAAGGCTTTGGAGAAGGCAGTTTCATCTCTAACATAGTAATTGAAAGACAGTCTCTGTGTCTTTTTGCCAATATTATATTTCTGCATGAGACAGTGAGAAGAGAACATAGCTTTTAACTTCAGAGAAGATATTTTGATAACAGAACAGTGGAGAGGTCTGGATTCAATATGAAAGAGATGATGAGAGGCACTTTAAAACAAATTTCTGAATAAAAAGAGGCTGAAATACTTTCTGATTTAACAGCCTTTTTTTATTCAAAGGAAAAAACGTCTGAATTAACTGTTAAGAAGTATTACATAGAGACTTCATGGCTCTAATTCTGGGGGACTGAGCACCATTCATTTGACTTTTTATCCTCAACCTCAATACTTTTGTCCTCCTCTGCTCATATTTTATGACGCAATCTTTAATTATATGAAGATGAACTACTTGCTGAGAATAAATCAGAGTTACACAGTGTTTGGTGGCTGGTGGACCTTTGCTTTTCTTCTTGCAGAAACTGGAAAGTGGATAGTTAATGAAGGAGGGAATTGTAGGTATTGAGAGGATTGTTGTGGTCTTAGACATGGGATTGTTGGTCTGGAGAAATGAATTCTCTGCCATGGTCTCTACATAAAATTTTTCATGTGGGTGCTGTAAAGAAAAATTTGGGGAAATAAATAGATCAGGTGGTGACATGGTAAACGATGTGGATAAAATACAGTATTAATTAACAGTTGCTAAATTAAAACTATTTTGAGTATTGAGACAGGTGTACTCTGGGGAAAAAAACAGTACTTGACTATGCTGCTAAAGACTGTCAAAGGCTTCTGTGTCTTAAATGTGTCTGGCTTTTGTTCAAATAATAACAATTGATCTGAAAAAAGATACGTGTTTTACCTCCTTGTTCTATCTCTCATAATTCGTAGAGCTAGAGGAAAGAATAAAATTTTGTAAATAATCTTAACCCCCTTACGCTTTCTGATTTCAGAATGCTGTATTTACAAATATAATGTTCTGTACTTATAGACAAAAATAGATGTAAAGAATACAATTCCTTCTCTTAATCTCTGTTCTGCAGACTTTTCCACGGAATATCTAAAGGAAAGAGTCACTATTTCCTAGGATAAAAGCTGTAAGAATTATAAACACTCAAAAATACTTATTATAAAGCTGGGATGATCCCTAGGTTTAAGAGAGGTAAAGAGAAGTGTAAAAAATTGTGAAAATTGCTTGAATTTTTAATTTAGCTATTTTAAGCTTCTATCCTGGATTTATTAATAACATATGTCTACGGTACAATACTTCAGTGGAGTTTAGAGGTACTCAGTCATCATCTCAAAATGAATTAGCTCGGATGCTAGAAGCAAACTAGCACGATACCGTAGCATTCTGTGTGGGCACATTAAAATAGCCTGTGCAGAGCACTTACTGTTTTTGCTAGATTGTTACCATTATCGAAACCAAATTCTTTAAAGACAGCTTGTTTAGTAACCTGCATGCAAATGCCATGTAAATAAATGTGAGAAAATCATTAAAAAAAATAAGCATCAAGGGAAAAGTTGCAAACACTTGAACAGCCACTGAGCACAATTTTAGGTATGGACTGTTCACGTGTAAATTTTCACTGGTTATTAAAAGAAGGTGTTTGTCCATCAGAAGAGTGAAATGTGGGAGCAACCTCCTTCAGATGACTGCAGTCAAGCTTCATAACGTATTTCAAGAGGAAACTAATAATTGAGTGATGGTAATGTTGATGATGTTCTGGATCCAGTGGTCCAAAAAGTCTTTTCTACTTGCAAGACAAACAAGCACAAGGACGCCTACATCTGTAAGAAGAGCTTGTGTGCCAGAAAATTAGGTTTTCCCTCCCCCTTTCATTCTCTCTGTACCTCACTTGGCCTAACAAATTATTGTTACTGTATGCTGGCCTAAACTTTGCCTTTCCCATGTTTCTACTGAAGCTTATAATTGCACGCTTTTATCTTAATTCTCAATTTTATGGGGTTTCTACACCTGCATTTTAATGACCACAGTTTTCTATTGATACATACTTTTACGTATCATAATCTTTACTCCAGTTTCATTGGATTTTGACTCAAATTTAATTTTGTTTGCATAATCCATTACTATTAAATAACCAAATTATTGAATTTAATTCCTAGTTTTTTCCTCCCAAATTTACAGCCTTTAAAGAATTTCCATATGGTATGAAACAGAGGAAGTCTACACTATCCTATTGCACGAATAGGTAAAATAATAAAGCAATGCAGCTTTCTGAGTCCTGAGGTCCTAGAAAACTAAAACAATGGTGTTAGATTTTTGCTTGTTTGGTTAACCAGCGCACTCAAAACGTTAATGGCTCCTGTTACTTGTTATAGTTTTGATCTCATCGCTTATGAGGAGGTTAATCTTGGATTTATGTTATTTACTTTTCCGCTTTGTGACCATTTCAAATGATGCTGCAGGACAAAGACAAACTATTGTAAATATAAAGTTCAATTCTGTTTGCATTCCCCACAGTGACAGTCTGGAATAAAAAACATAGATGTAACATCACAGCAAGTTTGTACATTATTTTACTTAATATTGAATAGGATTTTTAAGGTTTTATACTCTAACTGTCCTTGACACAGATGTATTTGGACTCTACAGGCACATTCACAGCTAAATGTTATCATAACTATAATAGTGTTTGTGATATGAAAGGTTGTCATCTTTTATTGTCAGTGACTGTCTATGAAGTGCATGTGACAACAGGAGAACTGTGGAATGCTGGAACTGAGGCTGATGTCTATATTTCTGTCTATGGAGAAAGAGGTGATACAGGATCAAGACAGTTGCTCAGGTCACAGAAACTCAAGAAATTTTTAAAAGGACAAGTAAGTGAAAGACAGGGCATTTTCTGATATGTTTGGTGGACTTTTCTCTCTCAGGTGGGTGGTTATCCCAGGCAAGGTGCAATTATAAAAGAGATAATTACTGCATTCCAACGTTTCCCCCAGATTCCATAATTAATCCAAAAATACTTCCTAAAGATACACCAGTGCTTTTGGAAGACAGAATTTTCATTTATAAGATAGGTAAGCTGTATAATTCTGGTTTTAATTCTTCTAAAAATTCAATTTAATAAGTGAATAGAAAACAAAACTTCACATTTTATATCTGCATTTCTAGTGTTGAAATCTGCTGCAATTTGTAATTGTTTAGCCAATTAAGCTTTCAGCAGGTTTCTCTTTTCTGTCTCTGATCCCGTTCATTTCAGTGAAACTACTTCCATTAACAAAGTTACTTACATCTTCTCTTTCAGGAAATCTGTCCTTCTTTGTTTTTTCTCACCTTATCATTAGCTGATATTTCAAAGGATGATCTTGACAGAAGAGTTCTATGGGCTGATAGGTCTTTGGGATTGCACGGCTGAAGAATGCTCTGCCTTTTAGATTTTACTGACATTTTGTTGATTGCTTACAGACTGACATCTTTGCTGTTGAAGCTGTGCACCTTGGACATTTGTACAAGGTTGTTATAGGACACAATGGTCTTGGATCAGGTCAGAAATCTCTCTCTATAGTCACTGAATACTGCCTGCAATGTTATTCACCTTTTCTTTGAAATACAATATGTATTTCTAAAACTGAATGTATGAAAACATTTTAGAAGTGAAAGACAAAGACTCCTAATAAGTATCATCACAAATTTCAAATGTTTTGTGCTCATTTTCACTATACTCTCAACCATTATGTTAAGGATGCCATCTGCTACTGTTCTGTCATTTTTGACCAATCCCTATGGAAAAACTGTGAAGAGGGGGAGTGTCTGCATGATAAGACATTGAATATGTCTTGTGCAGTCTCTGTTATAGATAAAATGGGCTATTATAATTTTACGTTGATTGGCATTATCAGTTACACTGTAAAGATGCAGTTGGAGATTTTGGCTACACTATCTCGTCATTAGACACCCAATTAATGATGAAACTCAAATTGCTTTCAGTCACAAGACCTGTTTTTCCAACCCTTTAGCCTAAATATTAAAAACATATCAACTTATTTTGAGCCATGATAAGCTGCTATCTAATCTTATTGATATTTTGATTGACAAAACAAATAAGTCTCATACAGTGACTGTGTTAAATGAGGAGGGGGACGTGCAGCACTCAGGGCCCTGAGAGCCAGGGAGGGACCTAGCAGCTTGCAGGCCCATAAGCAAGTTCTGCAGTACCTAGAGCAGGTACTGTCTTCTCTCCAGCCACCAGGGCAGCTATGACTCCAGCAACCTGCCAGCAGGGCTGCAGATTTTGCAGTTCCAGTAGAAGAGAGAAAGCTATGGGAAGCCAGACTTCATTAAATCTGCCTCTCATGAACTAACTTTTTTCTTTTTTTTTTTTAATTTATTCTAAGGAAATGGCTGGTTTCTGGACAAAGTTGTAATCAAGGATCCTATAACGGATTTGGATTATACTTTTCTTTGTCACAGGTTAGTGATTTTTCATTTGGGTTAGATTTTTAATGAATTTGTAACTACTCATAGTTTTGCTTCTGAAATGTCCTGTCACGGGAAATATGTGTTTCTTAAAAAGTGAGCTGAAATGGTCTGATTCTTTTTACAGCTCTTTGAGTTGTACCTGCCCCAAACCTCTGGTGCGTTTGAGATAATGAAAACCAAAAGTTCTGCCTCGGAACTTGCCATTCTTGCACCCTGTTAACTATTCAAGATGTGCTTTTTTGGCAAGTTCCCCATATCCAACACCTGTGCTCTGACACCAGCAGGTCCATCCATTCTTCCATGTCATGTGATGCAAAGCTTTTCAGAAGAGAAGGTTGCTGTTTCGCTAGCAGACTGATCCTACTTTACTGAAGTTAGTATGGAGATTAATATGGGGTTGAATGAGCTCAGGATCAGACTTCAAGATATTGTGAAATGGCTATCACAAATGCAGCTATCTGACCACATCTCTTTTTCTCATTTGCCTTGCAGCCTGTCACTGAGCTGCAACATAATTTGAAGCAATCCTAACTTCCCTGCCTTTTCCCCCCTGCAGATGCTGCTGCTCTGAATCTTCTGTTCTATGGCTCATTTCTAATTTTATCTACGTCTGATTAATTTTCAACACCTTACAGAAAAATTATAATTGATAAAGATCAGTGCAAATATTAGGAGTGGTGAAGTCCAGTCACGTATGAATCTAGCTGCAGCTTGCCAGTGGCACCTCAATTCTATTTCCTCCTCTCACTTCTCTGAGTGAATAAATAACTGCCTGAGACAGCTCGGAGTGAGCGATGTGCACACTGAAACTGATTTATGTGTGAGTAAGGGCTTTCTGCCTATCAGATACAGCACCTCGTCTTTGCCTGACCTAATTTTGATTCTGTATTCTAGATGAGATGAACTGCTATGAAGAGATCTATAATGCTAGCTTCATACATAATTTAGGGAGAGTTCAAGTCCATTTCAGGCAGAAAAATACAGGGTATGTGCGAGTTATTGTTAGAGCCCAATGCTGTGCTTACTGATCTTGCTCCCACAGTGTGTGAATCCTTTTGACTCAAATGGAGTTAGACTTAACTTATGTAAGTAGATGTGAAGCAGGTACAATGGCATTGTAAAAGTATAGTTCAGACAGGGTAAAATTATTACCTGTGTTGGATTTGCCTCCCTGAATAGGGATTTTCAGGGCATGGAACAATTTGCATCCTGCTGTAGCCTTCTTGCAGCCAAGAAGAGCAAACATCATGACTGCTGCACCTTTTGTTATTGATCTGTGATCAATACGAGTTCTCTGATTTGTAATAATTAGCTTAGGCCCTTGTACCTGAGTCCAGCAAAGCATTTATTTGTACGTTTCATCAAGAACAAACAAACAAAACCATTTTTGCCAAAGTCAGTCTCTTTTCACTAAATCTGGATTTTTGTGTTGCTGTTTGTCAGCCTTGAGACTTTCATAACTAGAACAGAAGTATCAGTATGCAAGTGCCATGTATACAGTATTGTGGGAGCTGCCAATTGAGGGTATATTACTGAAATGGATTCTGGTTTTTAGGTGGCTGGACCAGGGGCAGGATGATGGCAATATTGCCCGAGAACTGACTGTGACAGATGCCAGCACGTTTCCAGGAAGTAAGTGAAAATTGGTGAGGAGGAGAACCCAGCCTCACTGCAACTGTGTCAAATGGAATGAGGATGCGCTGTAAATTAATTACACGGTTTTTATCTGTACAGGACAAGAGCTGGAACTCAAGAGAGAGGAAACTGTAAGAATGTACCTTTATATTTTTATTTAAACCATTCAAACTATGCTTTGAGTGAAATCAGGTCAGTTGTTCTCATGTATGCCAAATTCCTGTGCATCATCTTCTCATACATCTTTTCTGCTTGTTTCTTGACAAAACTAGTGGGCTGCCGAAAAGTGGAAATTTCAGAAAGGCAATATGCTTCAGTTTTACAACAGACTTACCCATGGCTTCATTTGCCTCAGTCCAGATAGCAGAGTTGATGCTCTTGGTGACAAGAAAAACAAATATGGTAAAGTTTTTTTTCATGTGGACGTATGCATAAAAGATAAGAGAAAGGAGTAGATTATAGTTCACTGTGATGTCATATAGTCTTTTGTAACGAGTAGGAGTAGATAATTATAACAAACATTTTCCTTACTTAAAATATTTACAGGTATTAATGGTATAAGAACTCAGAAATTATACACTTGGTTTACATACAAAGCACAAAAAAATATCTCTCATATGGTGTCTTAGCCCTGGCTTTCCCTTACCAAAAAGAAACTTGTTGTCATCTGCAGTTTAGTGCACCCATGGAAATGCCATGGCAAGGACAGCTATAGTCTTTTGTAACTAGATCCATCTAAGGCAACAAGTTCAAATTTCCAGGTATAGTTCATTAATAGGGAGTGTGTGTGTATACATATATATATATATAAAAAAATAAATACATATATATGAAAAATACTAATTTTTTTCCATCCTTGTCACTGATTTTAATGGCACTCTTTCAGTTCCTCCTCTTTATCAGCTTCCATCCTACTGTGTTACTAACATGTAACTATAGTACATACCATATTGGGCACATACAGTTTTGTTATCTTTGTATTGATGGAGCTGCTTAGCCTTTCTGACATCTTCCCAGGGACCTTACACTCATCTTTTTGGATGTGCTGGAACAGAATCTTTCAGGACACACGGGAGAGTGCATGAAGAGCAGTGCAATCAATACTCCTTATCATAGCCTATAAAAGCACCTGAGAAAAGCTGCAGCAGCAAACTCAAATATATAGCATGGGAGATCAGTAATATTGCAGACAGTGAAAGTGGGTGTCACACTGTTTTTACCAAAGCTCTTCTTATTAGTTGGCAGTTTTGGTCCTGAGTTCAAAGTATTTTGTGACTCCAACACATAACTCCGATCTCCTCTCTACAGTTTTAGGTCTTAAATGCCTGAAAGCAGCTGCACAGCATGATAGTGTCCTTCCTTCAAGGAGATCCATTTGGGATCACAAACTGAATTACTTGGTGACAGACCAAACTACCTGCTTGTAGGAATTTGGTCTCTAATCTGCACCGGTGCAGTAAGCACATCTTTGCCGCTTTTTAATGCTTTGTCATTGGTTGACGGATTGTATCTGATTTGATTTGGACAAATCAGATCACTTAGACTCTATGGAGTTCATAATCTTCTAACATGCAGAATTCAAGTTCACACTGCAGACTGTTTCCTGATTTTCATCTCTCTGCACTTTCCTTTCTATAAATTAATGCATTTCTAATGGTATTTTTCAGACATAAACACATGACAGTTTTATTGCATTCTGTACCCTTTTGGTACATTTTTACCTGCTAGATGAAAAATTAATGAGTGTTATCTCCACAATTTTTAATGAGTAATGTGTATAATTGTGCAAGTACCAAATCTGATGCATATCTACTAAATATCAGTAGTTAAAGATGATAAATATAATTAAATTTATTAGAAAGAAAGTAAAAAAAAATTTGGTATAAGCTGGCTGTTAATTAATTTAGATTGGAAGTCAGAAAAATGAGTAGTATGATCTGCAATCTCCCAAGGATTTAGTAATACTTAGGAATTAAACTGGTAATCAAAAAAAGCTTGATTTTTTTCTGAACAATATGATAAAGTTGCCCTGATATCAGAGGAACAGAGGCAGTGACACAGGAATAATCATATTTTTTTATAGTTCAGAGTACAAATCAAACACAAGTACAAAACGAAGGCAGACACCTATCATGCAACTCTTCTGTTTTCAGAACATCTTTCTCCTTTAACTTCTTTCAGATTTGTTTGGTTTACTTATAAGTGCATTAATTTACAAAGTGTCTAGAATAGTCATGTGCAACAGAAGTCCGCAAGTGCTGGCTTGGGAACTGTTGTTTAAATTTTCATTTAGGGGCCCTGCTTCCTTGTGTGTGCTTTGGAATAAAGTCCTCTGACATAAATTATCTACCTATCTTTCCTAATAGAAAACTCTGCTTTTCAGATACTGGTAGAACTGTTTATTTGTCTTCACCAGATCTAAAGAAATACAATTCAAAGCCCTTCTAAGCGGTGATGGCAAATTATATCAGACAATGATTTGTTCTACGTTTTTTTAATTTCTCAGAAAGTAGAGACCCATTGTGACAGTTATGTGCCCTCCCTATCTTGGCCCAAAGACTGGAAGCTCCACCTGTATTTTATGATTGTGGCATCATCCTGATGGGCATAATGGTCCTTGGCTGTATAATTCTCATGGTCCCGATGACACCCTGAAAATCTTACGTTATGGACACCATAGGAGTCGTCCTGCATCTTACAAATAGGCAACATAATGCACTGGTAGAACAGTTGTTTAAAAATATGTTGTTGCTGCTGGAAACAATAAAAATGTCAGTACTTTAGCTTTCATCAGTATTTTGTAGCTATAAGAGGTAACTCTTTGGAGAATTGGCCAGATTTAAAATTTTAGAAGCCATTAGCTATGCTGCAACATTTGCTTTACAAGTTCTGATAAGGATACAGAGAAATGAATTACCTTTTCCCACCTGAGAGCTTTATGTTCACTACATGATCTGTTATTTTTTCATGTAAATTCATTGCTATAGCCCACTTCATTACGCTGAGTTCCTCAGCTCCTTTTTATGGGTTTTTTAAAAAGCATATACGCTGATCAAAATAAATGTTTGCCTTATCATTATGTCTCAGGGTTTTTCTCCTCAAGGTGGTGAAGTAGACAGTAGTCCATAGATGCCCTTTCCTGAAGGAATGAGAGGATTCATTGATCAGAGAAGTCAAACTGTTGAGTTAAACACTCAATTCATTATTTTCCCTTGAAAATGATAAATCATGGATTGTAATTAAATGCAAATATGAATTAATATACTTTCATACGTCTAACATTTTTTTCATTTAACTCTTAGGTGTTTTTGATGTAAATGTCAAAAGGAGAAATATATGTATATTCAGCAGTCATCAGATGCCTCGTCTTGCTCTTGCTCTTGTCAATGGCCATGTAACTGGAAAGGTAGGAAATGCTGTTACTGATTTCTGCTTCAGAATTACATTTCATTGTCTGATTAAAAGTAATGCAGTTTTTAATCTGTCTAATAAATAATTGTGCTTCCAGTCAGATAAGGAGCTAAGAATTGCAGAACTGAACCCAGGAAATTGCCAATGAATAGTGAAATTTAGATGTAGGACTTGGTTTGTTTTCTCACAGTTTACTTTTTACTATTTGGTAGGATTTTTTAATGGACTAAAAATTTTGATGCAGGAATACCAAGCCATTCCAAGCTGTAATTTATATCAGCTTGTCACATGCTGACAAGGTACCTGGAATGCCCTAATAATTTTTTGCCTCTTTTTGCATAGGTATAATTTCTAAGGATTGATTTTAAATGCCCATTTTTCCTTTGTGTCTTTTTCTAAGTAACATGCCTGTCATAAGCCTACTGAAATATTCCAGATTTGTTTTGATCCGGTTTGATTTGTTTCATCACATCTTCAAAGTCTTTCTATTGCCTTTCTTTCTTAGCACTTGCAGTGTACAAACAGGGAAATGGAGTTGTAGAATTTACTTCTTTCTGATGAAATTCTTCTACTGATGAGGGAAGAAGCTGTTTCCCTTTCACTTTTTTGAGTTCTTCCCTTTATTTATCCAGTGAATAATCTCATAGTCAAAGCTGGCTCCATTCTTCTTTTATGTGATGTGCCTTGGCATTAGCAGGAATAGAGTACTCTCAATAGGGTTAGGTTTCTCAACGCGGATAGCGTGAGGCTGACAGGCAAACTGTCAGACCTCCTTGCAGGACTTTCTAGTGTTCACGTTTATTAGTGTTATTCTGATACAGGGAACCTTTTCCAGTCTGTCACATTGCAGTATGTCTTAATCCAGAGAGGTTATTAACTGGATACTTAAATTTGAACTTTCTCTTTTCTGCTTTGCTACTGACATGCTTTATGAGTTTGAGCGACCTATAGAAGAAAATCTGGATCTCAATTTTCTTATTTTTAGTTGTGCAAGATGTTCCTTTTCCCAGGGAATGTGACAAAATGCTATTTAAAACTTTTTGAGGTCCTTGGAATGAAGATACGTAAATGTAAAACAAAATGGCAATATAAAAATTGCAATTCACCTTATAATACATACTTAATTACACTCTGAGGACATGCTGTCTCACTTGTTTCACAACCACTTCTAAAACATGTTCCTTTACTTTTGAAAGTATATTAAATCTGATAGGGTTTTTTTGAGTACGAAGTTTTTCTTCAGAAAGTAAGTCCTTGGAAATGAGAATTTTCCCTAGAAATATTGATTCTTTGAAGTCTTAAAAATTCTGAAAAGGTATTAGATGATGTAAGCCAGAAGTCTTTTAAATTATTGGGCTGATTATTAGCATTTTACATTTATTAAAAGTAGTTTTATTTAAATATGAGAATGACGATGGAGTTGATAAAATATTTAAATATGTATTTTGTGTATTCTGTCTTTTACACGATGGGATCACATAGTCTGCAAACCTGAACAGCCAAGCATGGGTAACATGTTGCTTTACTCCTTCATGTAAAACTTCTGACTCCTTGAGAGTTTTCTGTGAGAATGGTATAAATGAATTAAAAGAAACACTGAGGCAAAGGAAGGAGTGCTGGTGGCAGAGAGTTGCTGTAGTTCATTTCCGGTCTACATCAATTTTATATTCCAACCTTCTTTGCCACATTTGTAGGCTGATACTCCAACTGTCTCAACAATTGAGGGACCTAGGTATCTTTCGTGTTCTCCTCAGATCTGTTTCATCTTAAAAGGAACTGTTTCTGTGCTTTGAAATTCCAGAGTTCACAATTTTAAGGACTTTGGTATTGGGACGACAAATTTGAAAAATGTAAAGACATTTTCATACGAGACTGATAATATTGTAGAAACTTGAACAACACAGAAACTATATTGTTTTACTCTCTGTTCTGTATTTTGCCATATCTAGTAGTTCATATAATTTATTATTCCTACTTTGACTTTGTTAGAGCAAAGGCAAGACTTGCTGTGAACTCTGTGTTCACCTCCAACCAAATGGTTGTGCCATTCTTGAATCGGCCAGGAACCCGGGTCACACTGTTACGTTCAACCTTCAAGGCAAAGTAGCTGATGAAACAACAGGATATGCTGGACTTACCAAAGAATTTGTTGTGCATGTTAAGGTAAGATGGGCAGAGGGAAATTAAGAAGACTCTTCTAAAACTTACTGTTAGAAAGGAGATTGTATTTAATCAAATGTCAGAGGGTTGCAAGATAAAAGAGTGGTCCTCTTCCACCAGGTGGAGCTAAACTACAGCTTAACAGGTAGGCATCGCTTGAGAATCGTTTTCCTTTACTGCTGTCCTGGGGAGAGCGATGCCGATACCGCAGCTGGTGTATACAAATAGGGTGGGCTATTACACAGAAAAGGTGCAACTCTAAACTTTTTAGTAAACCTTCGAAAAGCAAAAAGGTAGGTACACCCATGAGAGCTGCATGGAAAGTTACTTAATTTGAAAAAAGAATAAGTTCCTTAACTTGCCACTTGTGCTCTGGATGCTGTGCTGCTGAACAACAAAAAGCAGGGAAGTTGCGGAGTAGGGAAGGATTTCTATTATCCAGATTGGTGTCTGCACAGAAAGCAGCAAATATTCAGAGGCTGAAGGTATATTTGAATTACTTGTAACTTATTCTTTTACATTTTATACATGGAAATGCATTAATAAGTTCTTAAAATAAATCAGTATGAACAATATAAATATCAAAGTTTAACATGGAGAAAAGCTGTGCTATTCACAAGGGACTTCTTGTCTCTGATCTGAAGGGAGTGTTTCACCATGGTGCCATCATTCTGCTCAACACAAGTCTCCACCAGGCTCTGTCCCTTAGACCTGATGGGAGCTGCAGCGGAGCAGGTCAGCAGCAGCAGGAATCCTACTGGAAGGTGCATAAAATTGGGTCTGGAGTCTGCATGTTTGAAAGTGTGAGAAACCCAAGAATGTATCTGAAGATCAAAGACGACCAGTGTAATGGAACAGTAAGCAGTTCTTGTTTGTATTTCCCTCTGCAGGTAGCTTGAGTAGATTGTCAGTGATAATGGAGAATTTTTTTTTACTTGCTTGGATAAAGTAGGGATAAAACATTGTTGCAATTTAAAATTTTTTAGATCTTTTCCTTCATTTGCCCAAGGAAAGATAGAAAAATATCACAAGAGAAGCTGTCATGTCTATTTGTCACTTGATTGTAAAGATCTGATTATATTTTTAAAATATTGAGGGTGTGGGTGTAGTTAAAATTCATTTGTTGCTAGATAGCTGATGACTCTCTGTCAAGATTCTGTTGTGTTAATTCGATTTTTATTAAGCAACCACAGTTACACTGGTGGGATTTTGGAAGACGTTGAAGTGACATTGGCATCCTAGCTTTTACAAATGATTCTGGTTTGTCTGAAATGAAGAACCTGATTTTTTTTTTCATCAGGCAACCATGTAGAGTTTATTCTTTAAATTCCTCACCGGTAGCCTATATATTTAGTATTAAAACTAGGCTTGGGGAATGGTGAAATATTCTGATTTTTGGACCTATAATATTCTCTACCTGCTAAGAGTTTAATTATTGCAGATTTACATTTGAGAGCAAAAAAGAGAATGAATTAGTATTTGCTCATTTAGACTCAGTGTTTACTAATCCTTTGCCTGTTTGCTGATACAAACTGATATAATTGTTTTGAATGTGGCAAAGCACAAACATGTTCAGGGGTTTAAAATAGTATTCAGTCTAAATAAATTGATGATAAAACCCACTAATGAATAATTAAGATGTAAGTTGATTAAGTGGGAAACCCCTTTGAATATATCCGAGAATTTGCCTAAATCCTAGCAGAAATTGGAATGCTTTCTTATGCGGTCTTTCACTTACTCAAATTATGTGATCGATCTTTCTGTTCACAAAGGAATATGCAAGACCATATGTACATATATGTGTGTGTGTAATAACGCAGGACATTGTGAAGAACCTAAAGTTAATGTGAAATGTTATTAGAAGTTAGTAATATTTAAGTCTTAAGAAACATCCAACTTGCCCAGCTACATCACTTCAATTGTGGAATTCCTGTTTCTGTTTTCATTTTCCTAGGGCACAGGTGATGAATACTGTCACTTTAAAATTGAGAAGAATTTGGAAACTGGATCTATAAGTCTAGAATCAGTGCAAAATAAAGGGATATATGTTGGTCTCCTGCCAGATGGCCAGACTAAGCCGGTCATTAACGTTGGAGAGAGAAACATTTTTTTCTACCCACAGGTCATCAAATGTATGTAATTTCTTAAAATTCTACAGTTTGCTTTAGTGATTAGTGTTTCTGAATGACAAATTCAAAGCAAAAGTGTAAAAGCTAGACTGACATAATTTCCTTTGTTGTGTTTCAGTAATTTTAAAGGTATAAAGTTTATTGTGCTCATACTTAATTCCCCCTATGTAGCTAGTTAATTTCTCTTCATTTCTTTATTTTTATAACAAGTAATGGTACAGACGGCGCCTATTTTCTTACTGAAAAAAATAACTTTTGAGCTTAAGAATTGAAACAGGTGACAAGTTAGAGATGGAGCTGACTGACTTGGTTTACTCTCCATTCTGGCCACAGATTATGGAGACCGGGGAGATGTTGTCTTGCTGTCAAATATACCAGCCTTTCCTGATTTTATAGGAAAAGTAGTTGACTGTAGAGGGGGGCCTGCTTGGCAGTGTTCAGTTTCTTTTTTAATGGCGAGAAGTTGTACTTCCCCCATTAGTATATTGATTATGTGATTCTTCTGTCCCTTACTCAGATTTGAGAGCAGTCCGAAAGCTAGGGAGCTGACCTGTTCTAGTCAACTAGCCAGGACTCAGAAATTAGCTCTCAGCACACTCTGGACCACCATCACTGGACGATCTGCTTGTGTATCCTCCTTCAGGAGAATGAAGTTTTTAATTTGGTGAACAATTGGTTACCAAACATAGCCAGCTGACTTGGTTTATAACTGCAGAAAACAGTGGAATTACAGTACTTATATTCTTATCTGGTGGTCATAGTCACAGAGAGCAAAAAATGAAACATCTCATGAAAATACTAAACCATCAGTTTGAAATTGAGAATTTGGTCGCATTTTTGCCAGGCACAAGCAGAACAGGGTCATCTTGAATGCTTTGACCAGGAAAGGGAAAGTATCAAAACATACAACCGGTCTGATTATTAATTGTTCTATGTATATTGTGACCGAAACATACAGAAGCATTATGAAAGTCACTGTAATGGCATCCCTACCATTCAGTCCCTACTTGCTACAAGGGGACAAGAGTATTTCAGTCACTGTGTCCTTGTAGAAGTGAGGAAAGTATTTTCCTTTGTTACTTTTTGGAAGAGTGGGATTTTAAATAGAAATTCTCAACAAATCAGGGCTTGCTGATTCCATTAAAATAAAGCTAAATGTTACTTCGTTACAGGCTTGAGTTCTCCTGAATCCATGTTGCTCAGTAAAAGAAAGATAAAAGGAGCTAATATTTTCTATGAGAGCAAACAAGACTGTCTGTTTGCCACTTCATATTATCAGAAATGGCCTCTAGCAGTTTTCATTTCAGCCTTCCCACTCTTAAGAAAGGAAACATCAGGGAGTGGAGAAGCTTATCTTCGGGAAAAATACATCTCACAAAGTCATTTTACTCATACATCAGAGTTAAATTGTTACTTAGATTTTCAAAGCAGTAAATAGACTTTTATTGGTATGCCAGATTTTTTCCATTTTTTATGGCATGCTGCTAATAATAAAAGCTAATAATAGCTAGTGGCTGTGCGATACAGAGAGAAAAGATTTTGGTGTCCACTGCGTTGAACAGTTGTGAGATCTGTTATTAGTGTTTGTCACTGAACATGCTTGAAGCTTCTGAGCAAGGAGCAGCAAATGATTTGTAGCTAGTGACAGAATTTACATTTCATTGTTTTAGTTGGCCAGGAAGAGCCTATGGGAACATCTGCAGCAGCCAATCAAGAGAAGAAAGACTTCAGGGAATCTGAACTCCAACTAGCAAAAGCCCAGAAGCCAGCATCTCAAAGCTTTTCAACGTTTCCACCCTCAAGTAAGCAACATTTTACAAACTAATTGTGGTATAGCATTGCATTATGTCTACCCTCCGTGCACGTTTGCAGTGACATACCTCAGGAAGGACAATGAATAGCTTTTCTAGACTATTGACTTATGCATGCATAGATGCAACATAAACCATATTACCAGCTATTATTTTTTAAAAGGGCGTTGGAATGTGGTTTATTGATAAGGCAACAATCAGCATGTAACTGTTGAATAATTTCATATTACCTTTTGTTTAACAAGTAACTAGCCGTCTATCATAAGGACTATTTCTGTGGAAACTTAGATTGATATGATACAGAGCCCAATCCAAAGCTCACTGAAAGTAATGGAATATTTCTCATTTATGCTTTCTCTCACATTCATGTTTTCTGCTTTATGACTCATTGGGGGAAAGAGTTTCAGTGCACTGCATGCTAGCTTTATACCTGTTTTTAGGTAGGTAGGAATAGATAAACATTGTTCTGGTCATACTGCTGAAGTGACAGTCTACCAGATGTGTTTTACTAGAATAAACAACCACTTTCTTTAGCTACAGAAGTTGCATAAATGGTCTTAGACAGTGATTTCCCCAAATAAAAAATTTTAAAGGAATATTCAGCATCCTAGTAACCAAAGAAGGTGTGACTAAGGAACTCAACAAAACAGGGAATGATACATCTCTTATGGAGTGGGGGTCATCATGTTTGCTTCCTGACTCTCTTTTATTTCAATATACTCAAGGACACTGTCTGCACAGCCTGAATTGTGTCACATTGCCATGAAAAGCAGGTGGGATAAATGGAAACTACTGAGCTCCACACAGCACATTGAGGCACATTCACATGGTGCAAAAATATCTGTTACCTTGAGTGAGCTTTAAAGACAAGATTATATTAGAACTTCCAGTATGGGAGACATGCTTAGTTGGCTAGAGGTAGTCCCAAAGGCACTCATGTAGCAAATAATTCCAGTGGGTTGCTGACTTGGTTTTGAGCTTGGTCCTCAGGCTGCTATTTCAAAGTGTACATGAAAAGTCTGGCAATGTGAACAAGGCATCAAATATGGCATACTTGCTCATGTATAACGTGAAGTATCAGGAAGGATTTCACATAAATTCAGTTGAACCAAAGTACCTCAGTTAAATTAAAAGCATAGGTGTGGATTACTATTAATTACTGTTAATTGTTTCTGGCAATGTTGTTTCCATTCTTAGCTCAAAACACCCACTTTCAGTTTCTAATGTGTCAGACTTCATGTTGTATCATTATGTCACAAAGCCCTCCCAGCGTCTTGTGGGTTGTCAGCAACTGGTGAGATATGCTGTATTTGAAACCCATGGCAACAATACACAAGCCATCAAACTTGTTTTCAAAGAAGCTGGATGTTTTTAGGGTTGGATACAAAGGATCCTTTTATAGAAGCAATATCTGCCGTGAAATTGGTTACATAGAGTCTATGGCACTTCACAGGAAATATTTCTGACATTCATAAATGTGGAGTCTGCTTATGCAAAATGAATAGAAATATCAAAGTTACTCTGCCCTTCAAAGAAAATTCTCATTTTTAGTAAGATATTTTCACTTAGAATACTTTAAAGGTAACTGACTTTTGACACATAGAGGTGAGCCTTAATTTTTAAACTGATATTCTTTAAATACTCATTTTCTTTTTCTACTCCCAGTTGACATTCGATGTTTGTATTGAGTATACAATCCAGCAGTATGCTTAGCATCCAAACTCAGAGCAGATTAACCCTTAGGCTGACTAGGCCATCTTTTTTACGTCTGTTGTTTGCTAACCAGTAGCTGTGTTTTGGTTGTTGTTTTCATGTATAATAATTGATTTAGGCTTAATTAAACTAAAAACTGTGCTACAGCAGTTGGGGCTTCTCCTGTTGCAGTGTGAGTTCTCTGTTCCTCAGGAAACCTCTTTCATGTACAAGGATGATGGCAGGTCCCAGCTGCTACTTAACAGCTCACAGGACGGAGAAATTTGAGTGAGTGTCAGAGACAAATCAGCTAAAATGCATGCCAGACACCATGTTATAGACTCAAGACTGATCAAATATGTTGCCCAAAACAGAAGGAAAATAATATATATATGGCTAGGGGACCACAAAGTCTCGACAAAAATGAGATGAAGCAGAAGACACTAAAAACTCAAACCAAATATTGTGGTGTTTTGGTTTTTTTTAAACCCTTTTTTACTCTTCCATTACCTGTTGCAAATGCAAGCCAAAATCAATAGCCCTGCTGAAAATACAGACTTGTGTCATCTTATGTATCAACTAGTAAGCATGCAAGAAACATATGGGCTTTCCCAAATGACTTGGTACTGGCATTTCCTCTTTGCTTGTTCCTGGTGTTTCTCAAATCATGTTTAAGTTTCAATGGTGAAAACATGCCTGTGTGTGCCAGTGAAAGCAAGGGGAGAGATGCCATCAGCTTCCATGACACAAACGCAGTCTGTGATGTTGAGAACATCTTTGTGGTTTGGTATTAACAAATTGTATCATCTCTGAAAAATAATTTCTATACCCTCCATGCTTCTTTCCTGTATGTTTGGAATACGGGTAGTTACTATTATTTTTTAATATATTTTACTTACAAGAGATAATAAGATACGAATAAAATCTGATCTCATTTCCATTTGGTTTACATTGGAAATGATGACACAAAAAGGTGTAATAAAAATGCATCAGCTTTATTGTCCAAGCTTCTGCTCTAGAGATTAATATTTCTGATCGTTCATTTTAAAAATGTCACTCAATCATATGATCTTCTGGGACAAGGTAATTTTCTTTTTGCTTTAGATTTAGATAAGTAAATAAAAAAGTAAAGTTATTTTTATGAAGCTGTGTGAAGGATTATGATGACTTCATCATTCTCATGCAGGCCTATCAGAATGAATTTTTGTTGCAAAAAATTTACAGCATGGTGTCATGAAGTGTGTAAACTCCCATGGCTAATGCAGGGTAACCATCAAATCCTCTTTTCAGACTGGAATATTTTTAGCCTGTAACAAATCAATGCCACTGATTTCCATTTGTAACAAGAGCCAGTAAATTACAAGACAAAAACATTCCAAACCTGTGAATTGTTTGTGCATTATAATTGTTTTCAAGAGGTAGTAGTTTGAGGTTGCAGTAGCTGCTTTGGGTAGCAATAGCCCAAGTATGGAATTCTTGTGCTAAGCATATGGAACAGCCTGGGATTCCTTATGCTTCTTAAATACCTGTGCATTTCATGAAAATTTTAATCTCTTTGCTGCAAGAAAGATGAGGTTTCAGATTACAGGTGAGTAGCTAGGTAACTACAGTTACAGAAAGTTGTATAGTCAAGTTCTCAAAAATACTTATTACACCAAAGCAACGACTTCTCTATAGTTCTGTTATTTCAGTCACTGAAAGACAAGTGTAATTAAGTTTTTATTCAGGTAAACAGAAGATGTTTGCTTTTTGCTTTGTTTTTGGTGTGTGGATTTTCTTTTTTCTTTCAGAACAGCTTGCTTTCAGTCATGATGAAGGATACAATAAAAACAGTGATTATTATGACAGCTACCTATTTCTAAATTACTATAACCATTCCAAAGTCATACTACTACTGTTAGAAGCACTGCTGTAAAAGTCATACTACTACAGTTCTGAATTTCTTAAAAATTGATTAACAAAATTTCAGTCCTTAACCAGCATTGAGATTTCCCCTGATTCCAGAAGTTAGCCCTTATTTATTATAGAACACTGTACTGGACCCTAGTTCCTTTGCAATTCCATCTGCAATTATTTCACATCAGTTAAGAATTCAGTTCTAGTGGATCGTATTTCAGGTTTGGTGCTTTAGTTACCATGATGATTTAATCTACAGGAAACCTGATGATCCAAGCAACTATATAATTCCTTTTGAGTACAACTTTTAAGAAAAAAAGCATTTATTTAATATCATAAAAGTGACATTTGAAGAAATTTAAAGGGATGATCAGGACCATGTCTCAGTATTGAATCGATCCTTCTTCACTTGCCCAATTTGCTTCAGCAATGTTTCAGCAGGATGTGAAATCTGTTGCTCATAGAAGTTTAAGCAGCAAGTCTTAAGGATTCAAAACTGGTTTTCACTTTGCCTTCAAACTTATATTTTAGTGCTAGCAACAAAGCACAGTCAGATAAATTCTGCAAATTTCTGTCATAGGTATTGCTGTATTTTCTTTAGTATTTGTACCGGGCTTGGATGGGATGAACTTAATTTTCTTTGTGGCAGTCTGTCTGGTGCTGTGTTTTAGCCTGGTGACCGAAGCCGTGTTGATAACACACCGATGTTTTAGCTTTTGCTGAGCAGTGCTTGCACGGCACCAAGTCCATCTCTGTTTCTCACTCTGCACTCCCAGCGAGTAGGTGGGGGGGACGATGGCAAGAGGCTGGGAGGGGACACAGCTGACCCCAACTGACCAAAGAGATACTCCATACCATATATTGTCATGCTCAGCAATAAAACTGGAGAGGAGTTTTTCCAAAGTAGTCATTCCTTGGGGACCGCCTGGGCATCATTCTGCTGGTGGTGAGTGATTGCTTTTGCATCACTTGTTTTGCTGGGGTTTTTTTGTTTGGTGTTTTTGTTTTTTTTTTTTTTTAGGATGTGGGTATTTGATTTTTTTTTTCTTCCTCTGAGGTAAAGGCAGTTTAATAAATGAAAGAAAAAACTCCATCGAAAGAGAAACCTGGTACAGTATTTTAATCAAGGAAATAAAAAAGCAAAGAGCTCTGATAGCAAGGTATGTAGTGCAGCAGGAACATACATAGTGGTGCACTGGGAATTCTTCAACAAATCCGTATCTGTGGCTATTTATGACTTCTGCAAAATTGTGAGTTAATTCCATTATGTGTTTGGAGCCTCTGGCCTGCAAAAGCTTGGTTCATAGAAAGCTACTTAATGGATGAAGAAAGAGCTGGGGGGATACAAAAGAAAATTAATCTGCAGCACAGATTATATTCATTACAGTTAGCATATTAAAACGCCTCTTTGCAGTTGCATGAAAAGGCCTCATGAAGAGCAGTTTGGGAACCCCTTTAGAACATAGTATATAGACAAGGTGTTGGTTCATCTTTTCAAATTTAGCGTTTAGATCTGCTTGTGTCAGAACAGATTATAAATTCCTGTGGGCAAGGACTCCCTCTTTTGGAGCGGCCTTCTTGGTCAGTGGTCTCATTACTGAAAAGTAGTGTTTCAGACATCTGATGTGTGTAAACTCCACTTTGATTAGAATACTCAAAACTAAATTCTTTCATCCTAAGAGAGTCTATTTTTTCACATCTCATGTGCAGAGGTGCCATTTAACACCTTTTCGCATATATATATATATATATATTTCTCTTAAAGGTAGATGAAAGATCACTACGTGCTATTCTAAAGTGAAATATATGTTTTCCGAAATTATATTTGCCGATCCATTAAAGCTGTGAAATTTATTCATAAAGTGATACTGTGCTGCTATTATCTCATTCATGCAGAACGTGCCTTAGCCCAAATGCTTGCACTGTATGCAAAAGTATGGCTGGGCAAGGATATATTGTGCTCTTTTTTGAGTATTTTACAGTTTTTAATTAATATTTAACTTGAAGAAAGTTAATTTCCTGAGTAATTTTTTTCATTTGAAATTAAAATTTCTCTATTCTCAGCCATGTGATTCTGCTAATAATGTCCCAGCACAAGGCATTACAGGAGTATTTACAGGTAATTCTACTCATCTCTAAATGTCAGGCTAAGGAACCAGAAATACTGATTTAATGGCCATAGTTCTGGATCACAACATCCTTATTCTACACCAGAATATGTATAAAGAATAATATGAAGGTAGTGCATGTGAGCGATGCTTGTTCTTTTCCAGTTTATTCTTGTAGCTCAACTAATCAGTACATTTTGGTCTAGACAAGAAATATAAATCAGTCTTTTCAGACTATCTCACTTGCCATGAAAAAATACAATCCCTTCTCTGTTATGGTCTCCTTATGTGCTGAAGTTACAACAGCGACTGGCAGTTTCATGTCGATTTTCATCTCCCACTAATGTTCTGTATTTCACAGAGGAAATGAGAAATCCCAAAGGTGGTGAGTGTCCCCTTCCTTCAGATGATGAATGGAAAGTGTCAATGCTGACAGGAAATGCAGGAACTGAAGTAAATGTCATTCTCTGGATATACGGAGACAGAGGAGTAGCTGGACCAATAACTCTTGGCAAGGACAACAGAAAGCAGCTGTTTCTTCCCAGGCAGGAGGATGAATTTCAGGTAGCTAATGAAGGCTAAGAACATTATTTTAATGTGTACCTTTCCAAAGATTTTTCTGTCATGTGAAAGGAAAAAATGTTTTTCTCCTTTGTTTACTGCATAAAATAAACCTCTGTCTAATATCTATGAATTCTGCATTAAAACAGTTTCATGGATATAGTTAGCAACAGAGAAAATACTCTTTCTTTTAACCCCCTCTCCCTCATATAGTAGCCCAAATGGGACAACTGCAAGAGTAAATCGATTGCCTTAAGGCAATTGATTTGAAACTACCTTTAGAAACTATCCAGCCCTAAACAAATCTGTGTGATGTAAGACTTGCATATCATTTAGGGATTTTTAGTAATGAAATCTTCGTGCATTCAGTTTTAAAAGCGTACTATAAAATGTATACTGTGGAATCAGTTCATTTAAGGAAGAAAGCCCTTTCTTCAGCCTCCTTATAAATAGCTGAAATGCGAGAAGCTTTACCTGTGGAATTACTAAGAGCGCAATACAAACTACACGTTATCATGTCATGAAAGCACAAAGAGTTCTGCTATTATTTAAGAATTACTCCACCTCTACTGTAATGAGGAAACTATGTCTAGGTAGGCTGAGAGGAAATTACCAAAGGGGCTAAAATTTCTGTTTTGCTTAAATCTTTCTGTCTGAGATGCGTATAACACATTGCTCTCTTCAGCTAACTGAAGAAGTTACATTTTTCACATTTTGTGCAAATTTTTTTTTTTCAGTCATCAACTCTTCTGGTTCAATCTTGACACAAACCAAGATTGTTACTGTCAATAATATTAATAATAATAGTCTCTATGAATAGGGCATAGGCAGAAGATAGCCAACTGTAATGTTCATTTTCTAAGCATGTAGGCTATATATTATGATCCACAGGGAATCCTGTTCTCCTAATTACTGAATAATTTATAAGCAACGTTGGGTAATGGCATGTTTGCGATGTTAATCCATATATTCTTAAGAGATGGACCAATTTCCCTTCTCTAAAATAGATATTGCCCATTATGGCTGTGTGCTGTGGATATTGATCTTGTGAGAGAACAGAATCTTTCTCAGCACCTGGGGCTACTACTATGATTCTTTACATCACACTGACACTATTGCTTTCGGGCATGAAACAGCAAATGTCACCGAAGTGCTTTTCACTCTTTAGTCTGCAATAGATAAATCCACAAAGAAAAAGCCTATGAGTAAGAGCTCTTTCTCTTTTTTTTTCCTTTAAACTTTAAACAAGTACTATCCTGTACTTGTTTATCAGGATAAGTCTTGAAATGAGGATAGGAATGCAAGACTTAAAAAAATTACATCTTTTTTTTACCATTTGCATCTTTGAGCTTGATATGTTTTCATTGATATTTTCTAGAGCAGAGATATCAAATTTTATTTTTTAAAATAGTCAACTTAATCATAGCTTTGGCCAGGAGTTCTAGGAAGAAAACAGCTTCTGAAAGCCTGTAATAATCAGGCAATTTGGAATCAGTTTTCTTTAACCTTCCACTTTATCAGCAGTATGCCCAACTATGAAAAATCCGAGTAGAACTAACTTGAGAAATGAAAACCATTCATACGTGGCCTTCCTTCTCTTAGTTTCCCCATGTGACTAGCAATTGCCTGTTTAATCCTTTCTAAGACTGTGCATGAGAAAAATCAAGGCTACCAGAGGGTTTCTTCTGGTTCTACTTGTTTTAAGCAGAAGTCACTCTTTGCGTTCTGACAAAGTCCAGTACATTTATGTTTTGTATTGATACATGAAATGATGATGAACTTTTTTTTTTTTAACTAAAAGCCTAAAGACAGATTCATTAGAATAAACAGGCAACATGACAGCACTGTATATTCAGTGAACACCAGCTCTGTGAATGAGAAGACTATCTCATATGACTTGAGAAGTGGGTCAATTTGTTTGTGGAATGTGGGAAATGAAAATAGTTGTTTTTTCAGTCAAGCTGTATATATGGCCTTACTTTTCTACTGCTTTAATCCCAAAGTCTCTAGGTTACCTCTAGTAAGGCTACTTATAGAGAGAAATACTATGCAGCATAAGCAAGGATATCAGAAACCGACTCAATAGAACAAAGCTATTTTCTTAAGCCAGTGAAAAAGACAGGAACCATATTGTGATATCAGTGTTGCAAGCCTGTAATTAACTTTTATTTTGTTAATGAAATTCAGGTCAATGTAGCAACTATACCAATACAAAGACAGCTGTAAATTCCACAGATTCTTTCTCAACCAACCATTGCAATTTACTGAGCGCATTTCAATGTTAGGGAAATCAAGAGTAAATGTTGTTTGCGTCTAGAAATCTTTGACTAAAGCATAACAACTCTGTGACTATAACATAAAAGTTTATTACACAAAAGCACAAAGAGACAGCTAAAATCTACTATAGGAACTGAGGTAACTGACTTCTGTAAAGAGAAAAGGGCTTTTTATTAATGAAGGTAAAGAATGAGTGGATAATATACTAGCAGGTGTTTCTAAAATGAAAAGAAAATAATTTTTGTACAATGTGAACAGCTTTTTTAGAGGTACATGATGGAGAGGAATAGGCTGTTACCACCTTTTTATTAAGAGAATTGTTGTTTGAGAAATAACATGGTAACACACTTACTTTTCCTTTCCTAGCAGTACATTACAAATAATCTAAAATGATTTATGCTCACTTTAAATAATGGTTAAGCTTCAAATAAAGCTCAGATAGGATAGGGCTGCATAGAGTAAATTTCATAAATAAGAGCATGTATAATGCTTGAAAGTGCAAATGAATGCAAATCATAGCCAGAAGGTGAAGATAGTATCAGTGACTTCCAAAGTTTTGCAGATGCTCTGCCAGCTTTTGAAAGCTTATTCTTTATGGTCTCCAAAAATTCTGTATCCTTCATTTTGACATACTAGGGTATTATTTGAGTTATTTTACATATGATGACTGAAAACAGAGGAAGGAAAATGCTTAGGGTTTTTTTTTTGGCAAGATGTCCCGAAGGCTGTAACAGTTTTAGGCGTAGAATTCATAGGCCTGTGCTTGCTGTTGAGATGCCACTTCTTCCATATATGTGGGAGACTGAGACTGAAATGTCTCTTAATCATGAATCAGATACAGCGTTAGTTTGCAAGGCATGGCCTTACTTAATCAGCATGCAGCCTTTACCACACAATTTTAAACTGTAAGTTAAATAGTTTTATTGTATGTAGTTATATGTTGTATTGTTCTGGCTTTATTCAGGTTAAAATAAAAAGCATTGGGAATATCTACAAGATAAGAATTGAACTTGATGGGTTACTGAATGAACAATCAGAGTGGAACTTACAAAGGGTGAGAATTTTTTATGGTGATTTTTTCCTGCTTTGTTAATTTTTGTATGAACTAAAAGCCTATCTTTTCATGAAGTGGTAGCTTCATGAATCAAAAAATGCTGATTGTGATACGTTCTTATTGCTTTGTGTTCTTAGGTTGCTCTAGAGATGGCAAATGCACAGATACAGACCATCTCCTGAGAACGGGAAATATGTAGGATTGTTTTGCAATTAATCCTAATTCATGTAGTTCATAGATACCAGTTTTAGTGTATTGGTGGGTTCTACTAAGTTTTGCTTCCTGAAAGCTCACCTGTACCCTTCAGTGTGTGCTAGGGCTATTCTAGCTATACATTTCAGTGATGAAAAATGGAAAATGATGGAGCAACAATTATTCCATGACAACTACGTAAGAAGAATGAACAAAGTTTGCTTAGAAGTAGGCTAGTCCTAATTGGCACAAACGTAGCTCACAATTATGACCATTTTCATGGAAAAAGAAAGTGCTGGTTTTTTAATTTTGGTGAATTAATTATTCTTCTCTACTTCTGTTTTAACCGTATTTTTCTCCTGATACTTAGTGATGTTCACTAGATTAAAGTTATACTAAATGCTTGCTAACACTGACCCTCATGTAAGATTTATTTCAGAATCGCAGATAAGTATTTGTCTTCTGTTTCTTATTTTGAATCTGTAAAAGACACAAGTTTTTGCTTTGGCTTTTAATTCATCTTAAAAATCCTGATTTAAAAAAACAGAATCAAACAGTAATGACAGATATTTACATTATCCAAAGACCTTAACTGTAACTGTACCAAAACTGAATGTAAGTGTAAATATTTCTGTTGCTCAAATGGTTGCAGGAATCCTACTTTCCATCCTGGTGGTCACAAAACATTTCTTTAACATTTGGGTCCAAATTTCATAGGGTAACCCTGGGATTTCAAATATTTCTTTTCACAGAAAGAAAGAAATCAGGTTGAAAGCTGTGTTTTTCTGACAAAGCAGTTAATATTTGCTATTGTTATGAATCAGCAGGGGGAGCTCTGCCAATAAACGTTAGACATTAAGAATCACTGCTGCAAAAGTATTTCATGTTAGAGTAAATACATGCTTTGGTGTTAAAAGAAGTGTTTATTTTACTTAAAATAATATTTTATTGGAAAAGTGAGATAAAGTTATATGTTGTCTTGATTTCCCAAGTGTTAGAATTTGAATGTGAATACTTGTTTTCATAATTTTGTTTGTAAGGCTTATTCATACTATATGCACATTCAAAACATAACTGCAGAAAGACAATTTTTTGGCACTGATTTTCTTTTGCTAGTGAAGGCCTATGGAAAAAAATGTAGTAAGCATTGCTGTAACTCACAACCAACAAAAACTGTTCCCATCGAAGAGAGGAAAGTGCTTTAGTTATAGGAAACAAGAAAGACAGCTATCATAAAGCACAGGGAGACTGTACTTGAGTACTTGAGAATTTGAATTCTACCAATCTTCAGAGGAATATATAGAGGGTGCCGCTATCCAGGTTGTCTTTTGTTCTGCTGTAGAAGAGCCAAATATAATACAAACTGATTTAATATTTCAACATATCCTTTCCTTGCCAAAGTTCAGAAGTATGTAGATGATGAGTTCCATCCTGATTTCATTTTAATAAAAAAAATGTGTCAATCTTTCCACATCTTCCAAAAGCTCATTCTCACATAACCTCAGATACCAGAAAGTTTTCAGTCTTCAGTACCCCAGGCAGGGTTACATAGAGGTGGTTCACTGACAGAAATTAGTGACATTTCTTATGGCAAAAAAGAAAACTTCAATTACAGACTTGTTTGTTCCAAGAATTAAAAATAAAAATATTTTCATACTGCAATTTTGTACATCATATTTACTGATCATGTTATTGTTTTCTGAGATAGAAGAAAGATGTACAAAAATACATTTTGCTGTTGAGGTGCAAAGCACTGGAAAGAGTGAACTGAGTCATAGTTGGAATTGCTTCTTCTCTAGGTGACACTGCAACATCTAAAGAGCAAGAAAACACTGAATTTTCCAGCAAACACATGGTTATCAAAGAATCATGATGATAGAGATTTTGTCCGTGAACTTCCAGTAATGGAAGCTGGAAAACCTATCTATCCAGGTATGTGTGTGCTTCAGTTGCACAGTTACGTATATACTAGTTACCTGGTTTTCAGTATTAATGTTATCTGAATTATATTCCATTTGCTGTACACTCATAAATGTGGTTTTCGCAATCTTAAAAACAGCTAGACTGATTTCTGGAGTACATTCCAGAAAATTAATTGCAAATCAATTACTGGGGTTGTTTACATTAAGCTAGAATAGTGAGTAAAATGAGTTATGATTACACATAACTTGTATTTTCTTCTTTTGGTTATTTTTGGAAGTTGTTTTATACCATGTTTATGTCTACACTGGTGATTTGGAGCAAGCTGACACAGACTCTGCGGTCTACCTGTGTATCTATGGAAAAAGAGGAGATTCTGGTCTAAGACTTCTGCATAAATCTGGTATACCAGTGACATTTCAGAGAGGAATGGTAAGTCTGAAAAACAATTTACTTAGCCATATAACTACATAATTTATATGGTCTTAACAGGTTCCTAATAAGAAAGATCACAGAGGTTTAGCAAGATAATTTTTAAGAGCTAAGGAAAATAATTTTCTACTGCTCCAGGAATGATTAGAATGAGTGAAAACACAGGCAGGAAAAGGGGAAGAAAAATGATTTGAAGAACTCCCCTACGATGATGAGAAGAGCTGCCTACGAATTTAAAACATATTCTGTCGAGGTATAATGAGTTACAGCTGACTTGAAATAAGTGCACAGAAATTGTTCCATGATTTCAGATCTTAGTAGGACTGTTTGTTATGTATTTCTTTTAAGGTATAATAGTATAGTATTGTGATTAATACAGGGCAGATTAAAAGTAATTTTTCTTTCAGTTACCTCTGATCTCCCCCATAATTAAAATATACATCGTCCTGATTTTCTGCAGCAGTGTACGGTTGAACTACTGAATTTAATCTTAGCTCTGCCTCTAGCCTTCTTATCACCTTCTGTTAAACCTGTTTCTTCCTTTGTGAGCTATTAGGAATTAACAGTTATATGTCTAACATACAAGTTATGGTATGGTTATGGTATCAAGCTGTTAGTGGAACACTTAATTAGAAAAAAAAGCAGTATCTAAAATGTGAAGCATAAAAATAACCCACTGGCAAACTTCAGATGTATCTATACTATCTTAGAATATACATTTTATACCATTACTAATGTATTAGATATAAAGTTTTATTCCAAATGAAATTGAGAAGTTAAGTGGAGTTTTCTGAGTGGATTATTCTAGCCAGACTGATAGTAAATTCAGCATATTATTAATACAGGGGCTAGGGGGGATGGTTCAAAGTGCACTTTGTTATGGAAATGGGTGAAAGAGACAGTGGATTGTACAGAGAGGCAGAGCAGGACCTGGGATATATCATTTTATGACAGAGGCAGTTGAGTGCTGACTTGAACAATTTGATTTCATCTCTGCCACGGATATTCTACATGATATTGGGCAAACCATTTCAAGTAAAGCTTCCCTGGGTGACCACTTTTTGTATGCTTCTGTTTTGCTGGATAACCACTTTAACTTTCGTGAGCAACCATAGCTGTAACTGAATTTTGCTCAAAGAAAGACACTTCTGCTCTGGACATAGTAAGCTCTTTGAAATGATAAATACGCCAATAAAATAATCCCTCGATTTCTCAGTTGAGCACCCAAACTACTTTGCATCTTTGACAGCTTTTGGCAATAATCTCTGTTCTTTAACTGTATAGGTAAAATGAAACATTACACAGATGGCCTTTCAAAAAATAGATTTCAGCATTTGCAGAAAGCTGGGATACTATTGAAAAAGTGCAAAAGTGAAGTCACTGGGGAAATCAGTTCTGCTTCACTGAACTGTTTGGGTGGTTGCAGTAAATAATGCATAGAGTCATAAAGATAATGAAGATAAAAAGAAGTATTAAAAAGCTGCAGTCCTGCCTGTGCACAATTTGAGGCACGGATCCTTCAGAGAGAATAGCTTGTGATCATATATTACATATACACAAGGGAAAACTAAAGTTCCAGAGGCAGTCTCAATTCTGCCATTTGCTAAGGACTGAGAACTTTACAGATATGAATTTTCCAGTGTAGTTCTTTCCTTCGTTTTCCTTTTACTGAGAAGTGTGACCTGGACGGTTATGTTTAGAGAGAGAAAGCTATATGCTTTTTACTGTGACAGAAAATTACCAGCCTGAACCTTTCACCTGATCAGCTTCATGCTCCTATGAAAACAATCTTTGCCAACTGGAAGCACAAGCCTAAATGAATAACGAGGGGAAAGTGGCATGTCAGATTTCAGGTTCTTCCAGCAGAATAAAATGTAAATAGAGGAGATGAGACCAAAAAGAGAAAAGGATGAGAAAGTCTGTATTTTAAATAAATATCAAGAAAGGAAATAGTAGTTTTAACTGGTTCTTACCTAGAGAAGAATAATTTTAAATATTGAGGTATTGAAACAACAGTGAAGGATTGCGTGCAGCATTTTGGATGATAGCTGAAAAACCAATTTATTTGGGATTGTTACTGCAGTCTGATTTTAGTTGTGTTTTCTCATTTACTCTGATACATAATCAAAAGACATTTAACTTTTCAGATCCAACCACTTTGAATACAGTCCAGCTGTTGTCAAAAACAAAAGGAATCTTTGTACATTGTGAGAGTTAATTAGGCTTTTAAAATACTTCAACTCTCGGACTTTCTTAGTGGTGGTAAATTGTGGAGTGCTGTCTGCTCTGTCTTCTAGATCAATGCTTTTGAAGTGGAAGCTGTATCTCTTGGAAAACTGCAGAAGGTGCTGTTGCGCTGTGAGGCTAATGCCAAGTCCCAGTATTGGTACTGTGATAAAGTCATTGTCAGAGAAGCTGAGAGCAACTCAGAATATGTTTTCCATTGTGAAAGGTAGTTTTTACGAGAATATTCTTAAATATATATCACTAATAGTATTATGCCAGTAAATGTACTAAATACGAGTTTTCCAGGAAAGGACAAATTTGGATTATTTTTCAGTTTCATAAAATTCACAAAATTCATTGTTCCAGAACAGATAGTTTGAGTTAATAAGCTGTATGGTTATGTATAAAAGGTTAAATGCTTATATCGTGGCTGCGTTACTAGATTGTACGGTGCAGTTTTATCATACAAGAATCAGTGCTCTAAGTCTAACTGACCTATTCTAGAAAGAAGTATAAAGCATACAAAAAGTTTCTAAGTTAATGTGTATTTCTAAATGGGAAAAACAGATTTTGCCATTCTGAATTAAAATTCACTCTATGAAAAACAGCATTGCAAGAGAGACAAATGTGATACCCAAAAGTCAGAATTATTTTGTGTTTGTTCCATTTAAGTTACTAAGGTAGCATCTTTAAAGTCAATTGTTAAGTATTGCATTTTGCATGTTTGGAAAAATATTATGGTAATCCCACGTTTGGCATTTCTAGTTTTGCAGTCCATCTCGTGGGTATGTGCATTATTCGAATGAAATTAAGGAAGTGGTGACCATGTGACAAGGCACTCGAAGTGATAATATTTAATTAAAAATATTAAATTAATAATATTTAATAAATACTATGTAATAAATGCAGGATGCCTAGTTATTTTTTCTGAATTTTTATGAATTTTTTACATAACCTTGAGCAACTTCTTGCCGCTCTTGGTGTCACATCCTTGAAAACACGAATAAAGATGCTCTCTCACCTTCATAAAACTCCCTAAACCTGAGATCTTTTTTCAATCAATAACATTTTTAAATAGTAGGATAAGACTGAGAATTTCTCTGGTGTGGTTTTGGATGCAGATCAGCTGTTATTGCTAGCTGCGGTTGCTACCTTTCTAAAAAAATATAGGTAAAATATCCTAACAGGTAGTTCTAGAGAGAAATCAGACCAGCTGCCTACCTTGGTCATGAAAAATCAACTGTGTCATAGCTGTCCTCTAGTGGGTAACATGGTTTAAGGACAATGTATGTTAGGGCACTCCGCTGTATTAATTCTGTGATAATTAACACCAGATGTTGATCAGCAAAAATTATTCAGTGACCGACACTGTCAAGAAGAAACAGAGAGTGGTTTTTTTTTTCATTCGTAACTTTCTACAAGGAAACATCACCACTGAAAAAGGGTTAAAATGGATCATCAGTGGGGGTCAGGGGTAGCTCCCATGTTGGCCAAAGTGTAAAGCTGAAACACTGTGCTTTATTGAAGGAGGGGGGAAGTTTTTGTTCTTCAGAAATCTCTCTAATTTATTAATCTTCAGCCTTACAGCTTTATTTTACATTGATATTTTATGTTCCAGGGTATGAAAAAATGCTGTAGTTTTTCTCATTTAGCTAGGGAAACAGCAGCATTTTTATCTGACTTAAAAATCTGCTATCAGTTTCTGAACATTCAACAGTTATCACTGGATTTTAATTGCATGGTATTTGTTAGTTACAGACTGAAACTTTTTAGCATTTAGGATTGCAGAAGTTACCTGTGTGGTCAGGTTTTAGCAGAAGTGATATAAATAAGTAGTTGCCTAGTAAGACAAAATTTGTTTCTTAGGGATTAGTTCTTATATTAATTGGCCTGTTAATGTTTTCAAGACAAAAAGTAAGGAACCTTCAAAAGCTGCTCCTCTGGACTCATCATACCCAGCTTCCCAACCGGATTCCCAACAAGATTTATAAGAGACTGAATGGTTTACGTTGTTCCTGGAGGGTCCATGGGAGTGGACCAAGGAAATAAAAACCAACAGCCCAGAATCTTGCTGATTTTTTATTTTTTTTTATTTTTTTACTGTAGAAAACCAGCTGACTTTTTAACAAGCAGGAGGAAGCTAAAAGCTGGTAATCCATGTTCTGAATGAAAAGGTTTCAAAAATTATCCGTAGCCTAGAGTAACATGACTAAGAAACCTAACCAATATTTGCCTTCATTTGTACTTTTTCAGACCCATCTATCTGTCCTCACGGAGGACAGGAAGACTAAGGAAGAACAATATTTGGTTCCATCTTTGTTTGTATCGCTGAACTTTGATTTTCAGAAATACTGCAATAGATAAATGCAAATTATACTTAGCACTCAATCCATAGTATTGAAAACATGTTCTGTGCCATATTCTTCTGTTTAGCTATACAAATAAGTACAGTCGTGCCACATGAGTCTCTCAGTTTGACACAGGAATATTTTACACTTACACAGCTCTTATGTTTGCAAAAAAATTTTCTTTTTTTGGAGGGATTAAATAATTTCTACTTTAACATCTATCAAATCAAATACTAAAATTTTAGAGGTAGACACCCTTTGCTGTTATATGTATTCAGTATGAAAATAAGATGTGGATCATTCAATTATATGGTAATATGATGGAGAAAAGAATTGATTCCTACCTGCTTCCTTATTTTCTTTCTTATTCTTAGGTGGCTTCCATTTATGTCCCAAGGTGTAATTCATTCAGAAATTGAGCTGTACCCTCAAGGTAAGGTTTATTATGACTTTATGGAAGTAAGATCAGTAAGTTGTAATTTTTTCCTCTGAAGGAGTCTGAGCTGAATTTACACTTTAAATATCAGAGTTAACCATTTTGTGGCTTTCTTTGTTATATTACTGAGAGAATACATTTTGTGTTTGCATTGCATAATGGATATAGGTGATAGTGAGAAAGTTATGAGGGAATGAATGAGAAGGAAAATATTCTTGTATTGGCTAGAATCACAGAAAGTCTTTTTCATCTCTTCTTCCAAACATTTTCTTTGATGTTACAGGATAGATCCTTTATTAACTGCTTTTTTTTTTTTTTGGCAGAATTTCAAATAAATCAACAGCTGAAACTGCAAGAAGCAAATGGTAAATGCTGTTCTAGTCTTCTGTCTTTAATGAAGACTGTTTCTGTTTCAGAACTAATTGCTTTACACATTTGTTGCCATTTGTATTTATTTTAAAACATTAATTGCAGCACACTGAATATTTCAGTAAACTCTGAACTTCACATTTTAATTTAAACAATAAATCACTTTATTTATGCTTTCTTTTTATTCTGTCATTTTTCTTTCCATAATGTTAATTTTCTCTCTGTTTGCTTGGAATTTTTTTTTTTTTTTACTTATTGGTTATCTGTCTTAATTTCAATTATTTTTAGTTAATATTTTAAATGATGATTCTTTCTCCTGGGCTATATATAGTTTTGCTCTCACTATTAGTTTTTAATTTTCTGTTTTAGATGTGATTTCACATTTGTTGAGCTTGACTTTTCTGTCCTTACAACCAGCACAGATTAAATTACCTTTCTTAATAACACATAACATTTTCTCAGCTGTGAGAAGTGCTTCATGCTGTAGGTTGAACAATAATTTGTTGTCCCAACAAGCTGTTGGGAGAAACTTTGAAAATGTTTATTCATAATTTATTATATCAATCAAGATACCCATGAAGACCCCAAAACCTCATCTTAAATAGTGTCCCTATGGCAAGTAGTTAATATAGTTATTTTAGAAATTATATTCTTTTTGTATTTTTTCCAGGCTTTATTTTGAATCACAAGTATCTTTGCCCTTCTTCCTTTCTATGCCTTTTCAAAGGCATTCATTTTCTATCTGCTCACGACTCTCTCTGCCTTAGCTGTTCTGCATGCCTTCCTTCCACAATGCTTCCACTTACGAGATCCTCCTTTAAGTAGTTCAGATCAGTCTGATTAGTCCTTTCTACACCTACAACTTGATCTCTACGCTGTGTCATTTAAGCTGTGCTTGTCTGGTTATACAGTAAAAGTTGCAGCAGATAAAAATTGCCCCATAAACCTAAGAAAACATGACAAAGAGTAGGAGTAAACTAAGTGTATATCCAGATGGCTTATCTTCAGTGGTGATGGGCTTGGGTTTGCATGTTTTGAATGTTTTTTCACAGCATTCTCATCCTGACCCTGTTAGAGAAATGTCTTTGTGCTGTCCAGAAGAGCTGGTCAGCTTTGTCGTTTGACAAAACTTACCCTCTGTCAAAACAGACCTGTGTCATGGAAACGCAAGGTGGATTTGTTGCAAATGTTTCAATCAGAGGTAGGCAGCCAAAAGCATATGCACCAAATAGTCTTTCTTTTGGGGCACTTGGTCCACCCCCTNCCCTGACGATGGACAGGAACATATTCCACTAGACCAGGTTGCTCAAAGTCCCATCCAGCCTGACCTTGAACACTTCCAGTGATGGACCATCCAGAGCTTCTCTGAGCAACTTGTTCCAGTGTCTTACCACACTTATAAAACATTTCTTCCTAATGTCCTATCTAAATCTACCCTCTTTCAGTTTAAAACTATTTCCCCTTGTCCTTACAGGCCTTGTTAAAAAGTCTTTGTCTTTCTTATAAGCCCCCTTTATATATTGAAAGGCTGCAATAAGGTCTCCCAGGAACCTTCGCTTCTCCCGGCTGAACAACCTTTCTTCACAGGAGAGGTGTTCCAGGCCTCTGACCATTTTCATGGCCCTCTTCTGGACCTGTTCTAAAGGTCCATGTCTTTCTCGTGCTGAGGTCCCCAGAGCTGAACGCAGTACTCCAGGTGGGGTCTCGCCAGAGTGGAGTAGAGGGGGAGAATCACCTCCCTTGACCTGCTGGCCAGGTTTGAATGATCAGACCGAATGAGCTGTTGCTGTTTTCTGAATTCCCAGCTGTGTATTTGTGTCTATTTAAAAATCTAACACCTTCCAAAACGAGGTGTTAGCCAGACCTCAAAAATTTGCAGAACAGGAGACCAAACTTCCCGATCCAGTTCATTCTTTGTGGGGCAAATTACTGAGGGATAATGGGGTTGGCCCAAGGTAAATACTGTTGTCAGACAACAAATTTAATTCATGCAGCATTACCAGACAGATTTCTATTAATAAAATTGCAGTGTACACTGTGGCGTTTATTTATAAGATGAACGTGGGCTGGTATTTCATTTGTTGTTCGCCTTGCACAGAATGAATTTGTCACTAAGCGGAACTTGTTTTATGCAGGCAAAGCTGCAATCCAAAGGGGGGCGGAGAGCGTGCTATCCCCGCTTTTCAGATGTAGAAATGCATTTTCCAATTATGTATTGTTCTTTTTTTTTTTAAATAAGATTTATGTTAAGCTGCTTTCAGATATTTAAATAACTTGTGTGCATTGTATGGGGGCAGAGATGACGTTTTAGTATCAGGGAAGCTTTATATAAAATTATTTTCTAAAGAGTTCTCATCTAGTGTCAGAATTTCCTCCAAAATCTCTTTTTTCATGCTAATCTCAATGTCATGCCTCCATCTAGGCAGACAGAGCTCTTGTTGATGTGTCACATCAACATGAAATGAGAGGAAATTGTGCTTAATTGGGATGCCTTGACACTTTTTCCTGTTGCATTTCTTGGTTATACATGTTGTCTTAATCCAAATTCTGGAGGTTGGGATTTTTCCGTGATGACCCACAGGGTTATTGCTAGAAATCTCACTGGGCTCTGTGTTCATATTTCCAGCTTTAGTATGCTGCAAACCTCCTAAATCTTTGAAGTTACACAACTTGCCTAAGATGAGTTTGAATGATGTAGCATTTAGCCAATCTTCTGTTGCCTCTCCCAGCATCATTACCTTTTAGGTGCATAGTAGTTGCAGTCCCTGGGCTAAATTATGCCTTTATTTATATCTTTCAAGTAACTTGCTACATATCAGTAACAGTTATAAAAGCATTTTGATTTTATTTTTTACTTTACAGAAGGAGACTGGAAGATTACTGTAGTCACTGGGGATTTTGAAACAGCTGGCACAACAGCAACAGTATCCCTTTACGCTTACGGAGAAAACAAAGCTTCTGGTCCTATTGTTTTGGGATCTGGGAAACACCAGCTGTTTAATCCCAACAGTGAAGATACATTTAAGGTATAGTATGGCTGTTACATAAACACTAGAGAATTCAAAACATACGCAAAATAGCTTTTCTCAAAACTGGATAATAGCGGTAATAAAAAGGACTCAAAGCAATATGTAAGGATCTTTAAGTATTTCTGAGGGAGTGTCTGACTTTTATAATAACAAAATTTGAATTGGCAAACGTATTCAGAACTGCATCAAGCAGACATACCTCTCAGAATCTGCTTCATACCTGTATCTGCTCGATGCACTAGTTTTAACTAGTTGTTGTTCATTTGCAGAGGTAGAAAAAAGCTTTCTTTGCTGGTTCTTTGTGTTGATGTAATAAGATAGTCCTAGCTATGGCTTGTGTTGCATATCCATCTTTGGAAGCGTCCGCTGTAAATTCTTCCATGAGCTTCCTCAGGCTTCCACGGAAGGACACTGTCATGTGAACCTTTTATTGGAGAAAGTAAGAAGGAAAGGGGGGATGGCTAGGGACTAGAGTCAAATCACAACGGGTAGGTTAGCTCAGGTGATTTAGACTAGTGGTGTCCTACTTCTCCAAGCAAATGGAGAGATTGCTCTCTTCTTCAGAGACACCTATGAGAGGTGCTTCAGAAGCATGACATTTCCCAGGGCTTCTCCAAGTTCCTACAATTCTGACAATTTCCTGCAGTTCCTATAGTTCCTCAGGACTGTACCTGTTGCAGTCGTTAAATCTTCAATCATTTAGATTGAAATAATTTATGCATAATAACAGATGATGGGGAATCAGTGACAAATGGGACAGGAAGTTTCTCTGACTTTTTAAATTTTTGTTTTCAAGTTTGAAGCATAAACATGTAAGTTCTTGCAGAGGCAAGTCAATGGTGGTCTTTCCCTCTTTCCCTTACATTTATTGAAGTTGAAAGTAACTTGGCTAAAGTTTTCAGGTAATGCTGGTTTAAGATTATCTCATATATAAGCAGGAAGGTGAAATCAGTGTTTATCTGAAGACTAAATATAAGTATTCCTTTTCAAATCATTCTGGCTAGATGATCATCTTGGAGATTTATTCATCTGGTTAATGCTGTCTGACAGCAAGTTCTTACTCATTTATTCAGTTCATTGAGGGAAGTACCCAGAACATTTGTTTGTTTTCTTTGTCTTTGGAAGGAACAGCATGTTTCTCAAAGCATCAGAGCAAGACCTGATACCTGGTCCAGAAGCTCTGATGATCTGTTACTGTCCACACTAGCACCCAGGCTTAGGTCTTCTACAGTGTAGCTAGGTCTTTATGCCTATGTTTTTCTTTGTGTGTAAGGAGACCTTTAAACTTCAGAGGTTCTTGAGGAGGCTTCTCCCTGAACTCTAACCACACCATCAAAGCTTCAAGGTTGGCCAGCTTACTGTCCATCCATTATTTCCCAAACCCACTATTTTAACTGTCAGTCAGTGCTGATCAAGGGGGAGAGAAAGAAAATAACAGATAAAGTAATTTGCTTCATTTTCACACACATTTTTTGCCCAAAATGTCTCAATTTAATGAGGTGGCTGAGTTTTTTGTTAATCCAAAAGAAAGCTGTGTTCTCTGAATATTTCAGCACTTTGTAACTCTGCAATCTTCCAACATTAAGAGCACCGTGTAACAGCATCAATATTGCCAAAAAAAACATGGAGTTGCAGAAAAACTGGATAGCCCCTATTGCTTTCTGTTACACTAGTCTAATCTCTTAAATACATTGGGGAAAATCTTGACTAAATGGGCCAAGATTTGCAGCCCTTGTGTAGAAATGTACTGCATATTTTAAGGCTCTTTCAGCTCCAGGTAACCTCAGATTTTTTTAAAAAATGTTAACTGATGCAGGCAGTTACAAGAGTTCCGTGTAATATAATGGAAAAAATAAAGCACAATCATGTCCCACAAAAACAATCAAAATACCATGTCATTTCAAAATCCCTTTGGTCACAGACATAATCATAAGAAGTGACAGAGAAATGGCCCACAAAAAGAGAATGAGGCAAAACCGTACAGGATTATCTTAATAAAAATCAAGAATAGTAGTCTGATAGAAAGTATAGTTAACTGCATAGTAACTTGGATACCTAAAAGTAAATAATGAATATTCATTAATGTTACAAATAATGAAAAAAGAAAGTTAACAAAACTTGAATAAATCAAATGGTGCTCCTTTATATACTCCTGAGCTCTTGTAACTCATCTAGAACCTGATTCTGGTGTTGCTTGCATTGTTGCATACAGCTGGTGTAACTTAATAAAGTTTGGCTATCTCTGATTAAGGTTTGTGTAAATTAGATTAAAAATTGGTTGACCTTCAGTATAACAGGGGTAGAATTTAACAAGGCTATTGCCCTTGGAGATTTCCATATGATGGTAGCACATGAAATTCACTGAAGGCAATTTATGGTTGTTGTGTGATGGGGAGAGTTCTTGTTCCTGACTGGGGTCCTGGGTTCTGGGTTCTATGTTCTCACAAGATAGTTGTGTGTAAACTGCACTATATTTGCCATTGTGGCTTAGCAATTTTTCCTACCAGATGGGAAAGTCAGGGATGAACACTATGGGAATGGGAAAGAAAAGGAATTTAAATTTGATGGATTTCCCTTTCTGCTCTGTAATTGTTCCTGTGTGTTCAAAGAAACTACTTCTAGGCTATGGTTTTCTGATTCTGTTACTATTCAAGCATAGTTTTTAGGGCATAATTTTTCTGTTGAGAGTCATTCTTCCTCCAATAGAGGGATATCAATCTACCATAAGTTACAGCTTTCAGCAGAACTGTGGTCTGTTTCCTGCATTTCCCTCTGGTGTCATCACAGTCCCTGAGTATTTCTCGGCATTTCAAAAATACTGATTTTGTCAGTATGTTCAGTTGCTCAAGACACTGATGCTTTAATTATATTGTAAATTATATTCTCCAGAGCCCTGTATTCTGCATCGTCATTCTTTGAAACATGGTGAATTATCTCTTATGAGCATACACACTGTTTGATAAAGAAATTCTTTTTATAAGTATTCTTTTAATGTTTGGTCGTGCCAGATATTCCCTTCTGTGTCAAAGAGAACTAAGCAGAAGACTGGAAGCCTGTTATCTTCCGTAAAAGCCAGCTACAATCTCTCAACTTTTATTACTTCAATACAGAATAATTCCATACCTTCGGGTACAAGTTCTGCTCTTCTAGTAGTAATGAAGTCAGTAAAAGCACCGACTGGTTCAGTAGATCTGCTTTCAAAATATTGTATGCTAGCCTTAATGAGAGCGGCAGGACCTAGCACCTCCTTAAGAAGAATTCTCCCATGCTTTGCTTTATAAGTTTGCTTCATTATCAGCTTTGCAATCTCGTTAGGGTAGTGTTGGTCTTACTGATCTCAACACGTTATCAAGTTTATCTTAAATAACATTATATTAAGCTATTAAGAGTGGTGGACTTTTTTTGTAAGAAATCTTCAAAATCTTCACTTTAACTTCATGTTATATTTTGTAGTTGGTGGCTATCTTTGTAAGGAATATTTGCAAGCATGGGACATAGAGTATGCATGATATTTTAGGAGAATTGGAAACTGGAATCCATCACTGTGTGAATTTTGCTGCATGAGCCCATTTCTCTAACTTGTAAAGCTGGTGCCATATCCATGTTTAAAGTTTCTTCATCTGTATAAACAGCCCTTTAAACACTGTCATAGTCTATTAGGGCAAAATGCCAGAGAGTAATATAGGCAGATGAAAAACAGGGCTCCTACTAATACTTGCAGAGATATTTGATCATAAAACTTAATAAATAGTGTTCCTGTGATGAGACTGTTACAGTGTTACATGTACCTTGTTTGTAAAGAATTGTGTTCATCAGGTGCGCCTTATGCTGCATTGCATCACACGGAGGCTTTATACTTAGAAGTTCAACTGTTGTTTTTCCTTTTGATTGCCTCCTGTTTAAAAAAAAATTATCAATGGTTTTAAATAATCTATGCATTAATAATTGACACTATTTCCTTTAGAATCGGCCCTACAGACTGTAACAATCTGTCGTGTTTCACTGTGTGTCTTTTATTCCTGTAGCCTGGATCCATATTCATTCTTTCATCAGTCAAAACTGAGATTTCTAAAGCAAAATGAGCAGCAGTGGGGAGAAAACCAAAAGTTATAAAAATAGGTTGAAACAAATCCATTTTCATGCTTTTTCTCCCATTGTTAAAATAAAAGAGCCTGTAATGAGCTCAGTGAGAATTCTACCCAAGTGGGAAGATTGCAAAAGTGACCGCAAGCACTAATGCAGCAATCCACTTTCTTAACCATGGGACTGCCAATGCCTAAAAGCTGGGCATAGCTTGTGTTCTGCTATTTTCCAGCTGTCCCTGTTTGCCATAACGGCCATTTAGGTCCAGAAACAGTTGAATAAAACTTAGAGAAACTCAGGCTTTAGTCAGATACTCTTAAGGCAGCATAAACCAGTTATACTGCTGGCGTTAACTCTGCTTGAAACTGTCCATCTCTCTACGAAATATATATATGATAACAACATGAACCTCATTCTTTACTGAGATAAAAGGGAGAAGTATGTAAAATGATCTCCATCAGCTACAGGCTGCACATGAAGCAAAATTTAACTTGTTCCAAGAAAACAACATAGAAGGATATTAAAGAGCTCATAAACAATCTTGGAAAAAACACCCACAAACCTTCACGAAATGGGGGTGAGTGAACACAGTGCTACTTGTTCAGTTATTCTGCTGTATGGAGTATATATATTTATCTCTACACTTTTCTCCCTTTTAAGGTAGTTTCTTGAGAGAACTTTATGTACTCATTTTCAGGTTTAATATTTCAGCCATATATGTATAAAATTTCCTTTTTTTTTTTCTTTTTCTACCTGATGACAACACAAGTCCAAAACGAATACATATTAAAAACCCCTTTCTGTCTCTCTTGCGTGACTCCTCTCTCCCAGGTTACTCTGTTTAGCCCTCTGGTAGGCTTCAGGTGGTTGTTTCTGAGATTTTGTGATGCTGGTTTCCTTAGTTAAAGATATCCCTGTTAAGATCTCCACCTTCCCATGTCAAGTCCCCAAATTCAGTTTCGGCCTTTACTAATTCATGTTCCTGCCTTGCCTTCCCCTCAGCCATTTTCTAGTCTATTCACATTCTTATGTCTCCCATCATCTCAGTATCTAAGCAGTTTTCAGAAGTGAGTGGTATGACTAATGTGTGGCTTATTCTCTCTTGCTCTTAAAAATACTTTCTTTTTGTTTGGGTTTGGTACAACTCTATAAAGAGAATAGAAACTTTATACAGTACAGGGTTTATGCTAAACAAGATGAGATCGATTTCTCTTGCATTGAAACAGAAAGTGATAAAGTGATAAAGTTTTTGATGGCCCTCACTTTATATGGCCAGCACTTTGGCAGACTTTTAACAGTTCTATATATCTCCTTCAAAAATTATTTTCACTGTGCATTATAGGGATTTCTTAGTACTAGCAGTGTTGAATCTGATTTTCAACCTTGAGATAATTATGTTAATAAGGTGATGCCATTGCACTGAGTGCTATAGAATTGCAAAGTAGTTGAGGTTAGAAGGGATCACCAAAGATTTCCTAGTCCAGCCCTTTGCTCAAAACAGGACCAGCTAGAGCAGGCTGCTGAGGACATTGTCCGGTCATGTTTTGACTGTCTCCCACTCTACAACATCTCTGGGTAATCTGTTCCAGCGTTTGACCACTCTCACCCATTTTTTTTCTCATATATTTAAGTGGAATTTATGGTATTTTAACTTGTGCTCTTGACTGTTCACTGGATACCACCGAAATGAGACTGGCTCTGTCTTTTTTACCTCCTCCCATCAGGTATTTGAACATATTGATAAGATCTTCCCCTGAGCCTTCTCCTCTCCAGACTCAACAGTCCCAGCTCTCTCAGCCTTTCCTCATGTGAGAGATACTCCAGTCCCTAAATCATCTTCATGGCCTTTCACTGGATCCTCTTCAGTATGTTCGTGTCTCTTGTACTGGGGAGCCCAGAATTGGACACAGCACTCCTGATGTGTCTCATCACGCTCCTGACATGTTTCATCAGGGCTGAGTAGAGCGAAATAATCACCTCCTTTACCTGCTGGCAACACTCCTCCTACTGCAGCCCAGAAGGCTGTTGACCTTCTTTATGTCAGGAAAATATAAAAAAAATTCCTTTAGTCCCTAGGAAGGCACTGCAGAAAGTTGAAGTCTGATGTGCTCACAGTAGCCTACATTGTTGAGAGAAGGCACTGTTAGATGTAATTTTTTTTTTTTTCGGAGTTGATGACCTCATGCCTGAGTGATTAATATTGCTATAAATCCACCAGGAGATGACAGAGGCTGGTTCATAATCTGTCAGGTTATTATAGAATCAACAGTCAAAAGGAGAGTAAATCAGAGATCTGGTCCTACTCCTAGATTGTGGACTGAGGTGATGTATTGGGTCTGGTGTATTGGGTCGTCCAGTTCTGGGCTCCCCAGCTCAAGAAGGACAGGGAACTGCTGGAGAGGGTGCAGCATAGGGCTACCAAGATGATTAGGGGACTGGAACACCTCTCTTATGAGGAAAGACTGAGGGAATTGGGTCTATTTAGTCTGGAAAA